>JAVSCE010002301.1:0-127180 GCA_032199065.1 Smutsia gigantea | reverse complement strand
GGCTTTGTCCCATGTTGAAAAGGCCTGGAAACAATCAACTAGTAGCAGTGAGCACTCTAGTACCCAGGTTGTAGTTTCTAATAATACATCATTTTCTAATAACAGTGACCAGGGCTCTTTGGAGAATAGACTGATTCCAGGCCTGGGGCAAGAAAAGTACAGATGAATCTGGAATATCTTGTCATGTTAAATGGCAGGAAAATTATCCAAATGGCTGATATTGTATCAAAATAACTCATCAAACAATATAAGGAGGTGGGGGAAATTGAACATCAATAAGAATAATAACCGCAATGGATTGAAATATATCAAATGTATTTAAATTATTGAATTCATATTGATACTTCAAAAAAAATTCATTAGTCATCTTGTATGCTGTGGAAGCTATTAATTTAGAAAACTGATAATGAAGAGAACAAAAACATTGTCTTTTCCTATAGCTATAGACTATACTTCAAGAAAATCATATAGTTGATTAGGGGAAGTTTCCCAAAAAGAATTCCAGACAGTAAATGAAGAATGATAGAATTAGATTAGGCATTTATCATCAGCCACAAAGAAAGAGAAACAGTTGATAATTATGTGTTTCCTAGTGGAAGTACACAAAACACCTGTTGAATATTCTTGCCTAAAAATTAACTTGAATCTGGTCAAGCATCTAGAGATGACCACTGATTTATAGGAAATAACTGTTTAAAAATGTTACGGAGAATCAGCTAGCAAAATACAGATTGTGGGAGATTTCAGGACAAACTGCCAGGTTTAACAAATAAACTGCAAGGAAAAATATGAGAGAGGGAGGGCTAATAGACTAAAAGAGACTTAAAAGACACATAAATCTGTAGGAATATATGGACCTGTTTGAATACTGATTTGAACAACCCAGCTATAAAAAATAGTTTGAAACAGTTGGGGAAATTTGAACACTGGGTATTTGATGATAGTAGGAAACTTAAATTTTTAAGGTATGATATTTATAAACAGCTATGGTTTAAGAGAGTCCTTGTCTTTTTTTTAATATAATTTATTTTATTATCATTAATCTACAATTACATGTGCAATATTACGGTTATTAAACTACCCCTTCATCAGGTCCCCCCCCCACCAACTCCATTACAGTCACTGTCCATCAGTGTAGTGAGATGCTATAGAATCACTACTTGTCTTCTCTGAGATGTCCTGCCCTCCCCGTGCCCCCCCAACATTACATCTGCTAATTGTAATGCCCCTTTTTCCCTCTTATCCCTCCCTTCCCGCCCATTTTCCCCAGTCCCTTTCCCTTTGGTAACTATTAGTCCGTTCTTGGGTTCTGTGAGTCTGCTGCTGTTTTGTTTGTTCAGTATTTTTTCTTTGTTCTTCTACTCCACATATGAGTGGAATCATTTGATACTTGTTTTTTTCAGCTTGGCTTATTTCACTGAGCATAATACCCTCTAGCTCCATCCATGTTGTTGCAAATGGTAGGATTTGTTTTCTTCTTATGGCTGAATAATATTCCATTGTGTATATGTACCACTTCTTCTTTATCCATTCATCTACTGATGGACACTTAGGTTGCTTCCATTTCTTGACTATTGTAAATAGTGCTGCGATAAACATAGTGCATCTGTCCTTTTCACATTGGAGAGTCCTTGTCTTTTTATAGATAATGTATTGAAGTACTTATGAGTGAAAGGATATGATGTCTGGGGATTTGCTTTAAGATGATCTAGGGAAGGGTGGTGGCTGGGGTACAAATGAAATAAGAGTAACCATGTACTTGATAATTGTTAAACCTGGACATGAAGGTTACATGGATGCTCATTATATTTGGTTGAACCACAAGAAATTTTTTTGTATGTTAAAAACAGCTGGATTTCAGTAATGCCATGTAGTTCAACCTAATACTGTTTTACTTTTAAATGTTTGAAATTTTCTATAATAAATAAACAAGTCCAAAATACACAAAACAGCAAAAATATTTAATATAATTGGAAATTTTAACACTGGCATGTTGTTATTATGGTTATATTTTTCAAACAACTGTTAATTTTTTAAAGTTATGTTTTTAGAGATGTAAATTGAAATATGTATAGGTTAAAACGATAGAATATCTAAGATTTGCTTTAGAATAATCCAGTGGAGTGGTGTAAAGTGAGTATAGAAAAAACAAGATAGGCTGTGAATTGGTATTTATGGCCTCTGCGTGATGAGTCCATGGGGTTTCTTACACTATTATTCTTACTTTTGAGACAGTTTGAATTTTTCCATAATCAAAAGTTTATAAAAAGCTAGCAAGTCAGGGTTTAATCCAGGTACGTGTGATTGCAGAATATTCACTTTTAAGCATTATGCCTTTCCCATAATGTCGTTATATCACCATATAAGGGGATTATTGTGGCACCTGGAAAGCATCTATTTTAATATTTTTATATTCATTTTAATGTTATCTTCTCTTTTTGGTAAGAAGCTATTGCACGTTTTCCATTTATGGAAGTGAAACAAAGCAAACTTTTAAAATAGGTTTAAGTGAAAAATTAATTGACTTAAAGAAAACTATTCCATAAATAATAGTATTGGTAGTATTCAAACAAGACAAAAATTTTATTGCATGAGGAAAATGAAGTTGGAACATTTATTACACTGTGCTGACTCCCTTGGTATGAATGGTAAAATGGTGAAATGAAGAAGCATTTATATGCTTTGCTTATACCCCTAATGCCCACATTTGAATGCTTGACAGGCTCTTTTGAAAGAATATGTATATTGCATAAAACCCTATGACAATATGCATCTTCAAAGGCCTTAATAAGAAAATTACAGAGGACATTTTTTATTGTTGTTACAGAATGTCGTACCCAGGCTATCCCCCGACAGGCTATCCACCTTTCCCTGGCTATCCTGTAAGTATTGCCACTTAGAATGCTCAAATAGCTCATGTCCTTGGAACAGGTGTTTTATAGGACTAGCTCATGACAGATCTTACAAATATGCTGGAGCAGGGATCATAAACTGAAATGCCCAGAGATACTGAGTAGAGTAAGTGAGCAAAGACAGGTGTTGTGGGGGAACTAGAAAGGGCACTTGCTTCACCTATGGAAGGCCAGCAGCTACTCAGCTTTTGTCCAGTGTGGCATTCAGGGAGGTAGACCCAGTGTTGCTAGATATTCCATTTCTTCAAGTAAAACTAAGAAATCTGGATTTTATTTGAAATTTAGATTTTTTTAAATTGGGAAATTAATTTTTAAAAATGTTAAATGTTGTATGAGCCAATAAAACATGTACATAAGCTAAATCCATCCCATGAGTCACAGGTTTTTAACATTTGTGTTAGAAGGTTTAAAACAGTTAAGAAGGGCTTGACTCCAAGAGAAGAAATTGCAGTGGATTTGAGGGCCCTGGATTTGTAGTTCTGAGACTTTTAATATTTGGAGTACATTTTATAAATGGCCACCAAGTTCTGTCTTGTTGACGTTTATTCTTCTCTGAAGACCAGACTCATAACAGGCATGACTGAGAATTATGCATTTCAGTTTTTTACTCATATGAGTATGCCTGGTTTCTTTCTAATTCTGGAAGAAAAGAAAGAGGTGCCTATATGGATTAATCATAACACGTGTATCCTTATGTAAGGTGAATATATAGCTCTCCTGAATTTATCATCAGAGAGATGAAAATTATCAGTTATGTTCTCAGGTCCCTATGTACTAAACTACTCTGGCAACCATTTCAGTCAATGTAGGCTAACTGCTGAAACAGACAACCCCAAGATCCTAATGACTTAACACAATAAAAACTTGTTTCTTGCTTACTTCGGTCTCCTGAAAATCAGTGGCCAGGATAGCAGGCTGGAGAGGCAGGGTGGGTGCTGAGGAGGCTTTGTTTGCTGTAGTCTTTCAGGTTTCCAGGTTCTTTCATTCACTGGCTTTACCCATCACCTTGTATCTTGGATTCTTCCACTGGATCCTCTGCTCTGGCTGGCAGATGAAGTTGAAGAGAGTGTAGAGGACTGGACAGGAAGTTTTTAGGGGCCAATATGGAAGTGGTGTACATTACTTCTGTTCACATTAATCCCCCAGTATTCAGTTATATGGTCCTACTTAACTGTATGGAGGACTGGGGAAAAATGCACTGTAGTTTTTTAGCCAAGGGAGAAAGTTAATGACCACATAACAATCTCTTCCACAGTTGACATTGTCTAGTCTGAACTAAAGTCTGAGATGTCACACCCTATGTGTGACATCTTTTTTTTTCAGTTATCCAACAGGTCCAGATGTGTTGTAAGAGAATGAATTCCTTTCTTTAGGGTAGAGAGGAGGCTCTTCCTCATATTTCCAGGTGCTAGAAAAATGAAGGCACTAATGAGCTTTGTTAATTGTTCTTGAAGGCTTGATGTTTGGACAGAGGCTAGTTCTTTAGAGAAAATAGAGAAACAGACCTTTCTTCCCAGAAACAGGTAGAATTAAGTGTAATTGTCCTGACAAACTAGGATACTGATAGGCCAGTATAAGACATCAAGACTTCTAATTTGACTTTTAATATGTAAAAGAGCAAGTTAGACCTTAACAGCTATATCTGTTTCTTTTTTTTAGATGAGTCATATTTCTCTATGATCCCATTCATTTCAAAACTTTTTTTGGTTTTTCAGCCTGCAGGTCAAGAGTCATCTTTTCCCCCTGTGGGTCAGTATCCTTATCCTAGTGGCTTTCCTCCAATGGGAGGAGGTGCCTACCCATCAGCACCAAGTAGTGGCTATCCAGGGGCTGGAGGCTACTCTACCCCTGGAGGTTATCCAGCCCCTGGAGGCTATCCTGGTGCCCCACAGCCAGGAGGAGCACCATCCTATCCCGGAGGTGAGTTATGGGTCATGGAATTGGTGAAGATTTGCGGTCACTGTAACACTTTTTCATTCTCTCCTTTATCTTCTTCATTCCTGCTTGTTTTGTATGGGTCAGAGTTTCTCTTAGCCTGCTCTCTGCCTTGGATAGTAAGAACCTAGCTGACAGGATATAGGGGTAAAGTTTCCCAGGGAACATGAAAACTGGGAGCAGTCTCAAAAATTCTGTTGTGAAAGGAATTAGAATAAATCTCATGGTAATAAAGGGCCAGTATTTAAGAGTTTGCTTGATTATTTGTAATCCAAGAACTGATTAAAACATTTCAATTAGCATAATTATGACCGATAGAGCAGCTTTGCTCAAAGGTAAAAAAAACTTAGCACTCTTGTATTGTCAGTAAGGCAGATGGATGAAGTAAAATTTTTTTAATTTATTTTTTAATTAGGAAAGAATTGGTGAGAAGTTGAATTTAGACCAAAAGGAACTGCTGTTCCAGCATTAATATTTTTTTTTCACTGTTAATAGTAGGTATTTTTCTAAAGTTTTCTCTTTTGAGAACTGTTCATTATAGTTTTATTTCTTCTTTTTTCTTGTCCCTCCAGGCCAAGGATTTGGAGCCCCGCCAGGTGGAGCAGGCTTTTCTGGCTATCCACAGCCACCCTCACAATCTTATGGTGGTGGTCCAGGACAGGTCCCACTACCTGGTAGGTACCAGCTGTTCAGAAAAAAACATTACCATATTTTGAATTTTTCAGTTGCCATTGAGAGAACTTACTTTATGTTTGGGATAGTCTTTAGTAAATATTTGTACTAAGTATTTCTATAAACAATTTAAATATGTGGTTTAATTAAATGTATTAACTTGATGGAAAGTTTGATCAGTAAGATGGAAATGAGGACTCACTTTTTCAATTAAAAAAAAAAATCTGTGCCAAAGCAAAAAAACAAACACTTCAGGAACTTCTTTGCTCTTTCCTAGCAACCCCAGAACTATGTCCTGACATCCTTTCTGGATGGAATCAGAATTTAATCTGGTTCAAGTGTTTTAAAAAAAGTGTATTATTTGTTAGGAAATTATGTAGGACATGGAATATTTTTAAAGGTTTTTATGACCAAAGTTTCAATAAATCATAATATTAAAAAATTATCTTAATGAATATTATAGTGTGAATATTCTCATGTTTTCATATTCATAATAATCAGGGTTGTTTTGAAAAGTTAAATCATATAAAACCTGTTTGCTATATTTTTTTAACATGTAGGTGGCTTTCCTGGAGGACAGATGCCTTCTCAGTATCCTGGAGGACAGGCTCCTTACCCTAGTCAGGTATTTTTGCTTCTACATTTTAAAGTTAGTCTGGGTAACTGGATAATGCCAAAGAAGGTTGTTGCTCCTTTGTGGCCATTAGAGGTTTCCTCGAAGCAGAGGACATAGTCTGTAACAGTCACTTAAGACTTCAGCCTTTGCTTCTAATAGATTCCATGCTCTCTTCTGTCCATCTGCTTTAAGTAGTGTCCTGACGACTTTGATAAGACAAGTCTCTTCTCCGGGTGGTGATACTCATAAACTTTTCATAGAGATTCACATGAAATCTTGGCATTGGTTTTAGTTGTTTTTCCTTTTCCCTCACGGGCAGTTAGAACTATGAACGTGGGTGACTGGGTGATTGGTATTTCTGGCAGGGTTTTGTGAAGTGTGATTTTGTTTTCCATTTTACCTTTATAACTTGCCACTCTTCTTTTCAGATCAATACAGAATCCTTTCCTTCCTATCCTGTTTTCTCTCCTGTTTCTTTGGATTATAGCAATGAAGTGAGTAAGCTTTTCTAATGTTCACTAATCACTAGGTCCTCTATATGTGCATTCATCTGTTTCTGATTCTTATGTATTTGTCTCTTACTACTTCCTTGATGGCTCATTTATATTTGTTGTATCTTTATGTCCCTGCAGTTCTCGGCAGGGCTTGAAGCATAGCCAATTAATGTCTGTTGAATTGATTTCTGAATAGCCCTAGAAGGTCTCCCATATGTCAAATCATGGCCCCATCTCTGTGTAGCTCCTTATTTAATATTGTTTCATTTGTTAATTGCCTTTTTAACTCTCTTGTGTATCCCTTGCATGCTACTAGGAACAAAAGTAGTATACTTTTTGTAACTCCAGAGGAAAAATATGTTCCCGGCCAGGGGCAAATAACCTTTGAAGCCGAAATGAGTCAAAGGGAGAAATAAAGTGGGAGGAACCCATTTATTGCTTACAAGCAGTCATCCACTTCTGCCCACCCATGTCTTTCATGACCTGGCTATAAAAAAGGACCCCACCCAACTTCACTGGTCCAGATATGCCCTCGTTCCCCCCTTGTAATTACCTATTGATAAGAAGATGGACTACTTCTCTCCACCCCTTGGAAACACCCATTCATATGGAGATGCACTAAGACCAGGTGAGAGATTCTGGAAATACTGCAATTTTACCCATAGCCCACCCCTTCAGAAATCTCGCCTCACAATTTGCTTGCTTCCCATCTTCCACAATGGCACCAATGAGAAAACTGGAGCAGTGTAACCAGATTAATAACATATAATAACAACAGCAATAAATCATCATAATCCTCAATCCAGGGGATTCAGCTAGTTTCAAAGTCCTATGCAGATTAAGTCCATAGCTCGCCCATTCCATAGGTGCCAGTAGCTGAACAGGAGGGAGTTCAGAGCAATCATCAGGTGGAGCTGCAGCCAGGGGGTGGGTCCAGGCAACAGAGACTGTAGAAGAAAATCACCTTAAGGGCAATAAGATGTTTAATGACACCAGCATAGGCAAATCTCATCCATCAGGTAGAATGCATGCAAGAGAGTGGTCCTGTGATAGGATACTGGCAGGAATGGGATCTCATCCTTGTCTAGTATGCCAGACCTTCACCCCCTCCCTGAAGGAGTTACAGATGGGTCAATATATCGGACTGTAGGAGTTACATATACTGGCCATAAACATAAAACAAAACTTCCCAGTAAGATGCTCTTACCTCCTGGACATTTTGGGTACACTACTGTGATCTTTGGAGGCCGTTCTGCTCTTACTTCAGGAACATATAGGAGGCCAGCTTCCAGGCCTTGTCCCCAAGGTGCCAGAAGGGCCAGCCATCACTGGTCCATGTGTCAAAATGTCCAGGGCCACGTCCACTCAATAGAGTCTCCAGGGCTTAATGCAGTTGGGGCTGGCCCAGTAGGGTTATTTGGTATGTGAAACTTCCACTTTAATCCTAATTGCCACACCCATTCTTGTAACGCATGTCCAGTAAAGTGGGTGCCTTGATTACTCTTAATCATCTGCAGCCAGCCATAGGCTGCAAAGAGATGCTCTAGGCCCCTTTTGGTTGTTTGCTGACCTGCACAATGTGCAGGAAAAGCAACCAACAGGTCATACCGATATCCTTCTGATATGGGCAGAGGCCCAATATAGTCTATCTGCCACCTGACAGGGTATCAGCGCCTTCACTGTTGTCCCATGTTCCTGCAGGACTCGGTGTAAGTCCCTCTTAGAGCACACAAGGCACTCCTCCCAGGTTCTGCTGACTTCTTCAAAGGTCAACGACAAGCACCACAGATGGGCTACAGCCCACATTGTCTTTTGCCCTGCATGCAGCAAACACTGATATACCCATTGAGCTACATCAGAGGCAGGCTTTCCTTCTAGCCAGTGTACCTGGGCCAATGTGTCTGCCTCATTATTCCCTGGGGATGCCAAGGCAAATGGCCAGTCACATGAGGTACAGTAACTGTCTAAGTCTGCCTAGAGGCCCCGAGGTCTTGCCACAGCTCTTGCCCCCAAAGGGGCCAGTGACCAACCATTGAGTTGGCATGGTACCATGTCAGCAGCCACAGGGTCAAGACCCAGTAGACAGCCCAGCCGTCAGTGCAGACAACTATAGGGGAGGGCTCCTGTGATCACAAGCCACACTGTCTGCAACTCAGCCCATTGACTGCTCTTCCCCTCTTCGACCCACATCCATATTGTCTCGGTCTTAGGATGGAAAGCCACAGCCCTCCACTTCGGGGGCTGCCCATGACTGGAGCTGTCTGTATACCAAGCATCTTTAGGTATAGGGGCTTTTACCTCCTTCTAAAAACTCTTGGGTACCAATAGCTCAAAAGCAATTTCTTCCTGCTTTCCACTGGTGTATGTCACTGGCCCCAGTTAGTGCTGAAGTTCTCCACTTAAGGGGCTAGTAGAAAGGGTGCTATGCTGCTGTAAGTATGTACTCTATTTGGCCAGTGTAGGTGTTGGTGCCATGCCGCTCCATAGCCTTTGGGTCCAGTCTCACACATATCCTGTGATGGGATGGGTGATTATTATCTTGGTTGGAGCTGTTCCACTGATGGGCTCTGTAGCTAGCAAGGTATGTTACTCGGTGGTCAGTTGCCTATCAAACTGTACCAGACCTCTGCTCCTTTCCATAGTTGTGACCAGATCCAGTAGGTTGGTGGGTCCATTCAAGCTGCTGCCAGAGGCCCTGTTCATAACCATCTTCGGTCACATGAACATCTAACCAACAGGGTCTTGATAAGTCCATTACACTCAAGGCCTATATGGCCTTGATTGGTTGCTTAGCAGCAGTAAAAGCAGCTGCACATGTTTCATCCCAGTCCCATCTGATGTCCTTTTGTACCAACCAGAATAAGGGCTTCAGAATTTGTGCCAAGTAAAAGCAGGATAAACACTCTCCAGTAGCCCAAAAGACCCCAAAACCCTGGTAATACTGCCACAGTAACAGAGGTAGAGAAAGTCTGGACCTTGTCTATGACTGCTTCCTGGATAACTTTAGTTTTACCCTACCATATAACCCCCAAGAACTTTTCCGATAAACCAGGTCCCTGAACCTTAGTGCTGTTTTCAGCCCATCCTTTCTCCTGTAGATGTTGCAGCAATCTAGGAACTGCCCCTTCTAAATCTGCAAGAGAATCAGACATGAGCATAATAACATCAATGTAGTGATACAGCCGCACTGTTTGCGATTTCTTCCATGTGGCCAAGTCCTGGGCTACAAGTCCGTGACAAATGGTGGGACTGTGGAGGTATCCCTGTGGAAGGACAGTGAATGTCCACTGCCGGCCTTCCCATGTGAAGGCAAACTGTTACTGATTTTCCTGTGCTATGTCAATAGAGAAGAAAGCATTAGCAAAGTCCACAACATAATGATACATCCCTAGTTAATGACTGAGGTGTCCGTAAGGGCTGCTATAGAGGTGACAGCAGCATGCAGAGGGGGTGTGACTTTATTCAGTTCCCTATAATCCATGGTCATACACCAGGAGCGGCTGGCTTTTTCAGTGGCCACACTAGGGAATTAAAAGGACTATGAGTGGGCTTTATGATGCCCACCTCCAACTCCTGTAAAGGTTCTCCAATTTCCATGTGTCCCCCAGGCAATTTATACTGCTTAGTATTTGTCACCTGCCAAGGTACAGGCAGAGCTATAGGTGGGTGCTTAGCATGTCCCCTCAGAACTGCCTTTACCACACATACCCTCAGTCTGAACTCACCTGTAGTGGTCTGTTACCACAGGCCCTGCAGTATATCCGCCCTCAAAATATATTCAGGGATGGGAGAAATGTACACAGTATACTCCTTTGGGGGTAAGCACCATATCCCCAATGGAGTTTGGGATTTCTTCACTCTAATTGCCTTACCCCCATAGCCATCTATCACAGCAGGGGTCCCAGGAAAATGCTCAGAGTTGCCATAAATCAGAAAACATTCAGCATCCGTGTCCACCAGCACCAGGAAACATTGTTCATTCATCGGGGACCAACGAATTGCTAATTCTAAATGTAGTCCCTACCATGTCCCCCAAGGTGGGGGCCTTGACCCCCCACTCAGTCAGACTGCAATGCCGAGTCATCATCTTTGGGGGGCGAGGGTCCAGACGGAGCCTGAGTACTGTCCCCCAGGAAGTCTTGCAGGGACATAGGCTGGACATGGGGCTTTGCCTCCAGCTCCCGTGTCCTGGACCTCAGTGGCTGGAACTGCTGCTCTGGCTTTAATTCGTGCTACAGTTCTAACAAGATCCTACTGGACTACCCATTAATTTTTTCTTTCACTACCCCTGCCTTTATCAAATCAACCCACATCTGGGTCCTTGAGACCTTCACAGGGCCCTTTGCACGTCTCCTTTCAGTCATAGCCCATACTTCCTTCTGTGCTCTTATTGTTTCAATCTCCCCCAGATCTGCTAAAGTATGAGTAACCTCACTTATGGGTTGCCCTGTGTTGGGGCAAAAATAGTCACTAGGGACCCAAAGAAAGATGGGGGAGCTGTATAGAGCACCAGATTTCTTATTCCTACAGTGAACCACCTCTTATGGGGGCCCTGGGGGGGTCCATATTATAGGTGATATTTTTCATGCCCAGCTCCCATAACACATGTGCTGGAACTCTGCATACATTTTCCAGCTATTGGGTAAGTATGGTAAGTCACCCTGTTAGGCCAAACTGCCTTGGTGGCTGCTGTCAGCCAATCCAGAAGCACCTGATTCCCTGAGATGTGACGGGCACTTTGCAACCACTGCTGGAGAGAAGGGTGAGTCATCAGGGAAGCCAGTCTACTCATTTCAGAACCCAACATAGCAATGTTTTCCACCCTCATATCCCAAAGACGCAAAAGCCATGTAGGTAGAAGTTCTGACGGCTTCTGCTGAAACCAGATGCTCATGTCCACCAGCTCATTCTGGGTATAGGGGTGGAGCATGGAGTGCTCCACAACCTGGGGAGACCGCTGTTTTTGTGTTTTTATTTTATTAATTACAACCGGGTGGGCCTTTAATTCAGGAGGGGCTGGTGCCTCAGGCGGTGGCCTTGGTACCAGTTCGGCCTTCCACAGTCCCCGCCCCCCCCCAATGGCCTCCTGCAGTGTGGTTTCTGATGACTCCTCCCTTGCTGCTAAGATATCTTCCAGGAGTGCGACCTGACTTCTCAATAGCTGTCTGTCCCTCTTAAGGGCATCCCACAGGTCATTGCCCAGCTCCTCTGAGTAATGCTGAAGTGTGTCACTCTCCTTGATTCGCCTTTCCACTATCTCAAGAAACAAACATCCCAGAATCCCAGCTTCTACACAGCCACTCAGGGCCTCTAAGTAGTCTTCTATCTCATGTAGGGCTATTTCCACAGTTTCCAGTGTCTCCACCCTTCTTGGGGATGGCCCACCCATCTAGGAAGTGCTTTACCCTGTACCAATTCCCCACTAGGGGCTCACCAAGTGGAAGCCCCGTGGGTAGGGGGCTTGTGGGTGGAGCTACACCTTTCACCGCTGCTGGAGGTAAGGGTGAGTCATCACTCCCCATCACAGCAGCCACTGGGGCCTCCCCACCATCCAAAGGGCATTTCCAGGTATCTTCTCACCATCTCTAGGGGCAGCCCACCCGTGCATCACACCCACGAAAACAAGATTTCAGGTTCAGAGGTCCTGCTGACTACCACCAGGTGTAACTGTGGGAATAATATGTTCCCAGCCCAGGGCAAATAACCTTTTGAAACTGAAATAAGTCAAAGGGAGAAATAAAGTGGAGGAAACCCATGTATTACCTAAACGCAGTCGTCCACTTCTCACCCGTGTCTCTTGCAACCCGGCTACAAAAAGGGACCCCACCCAACCTCTCTGGTCCAGATATGCCCTTGTTGCCCCTTGTAATGACCTATTGATATGAAAATGGAGTACTTCTCTCCACCCCTTGGAAACACCTCTATCCATACTGAGATGCACTAAGGCCAGAGGAGAGATTCTGGAAATACTGGAATTTTACCCACACTTTTATGTTATCTTTATTTTGATTTTCTCATTTATTTCCATACTGCCTCTTCATAAAGATCTAGCATTTTCAAGCTTTTTTCAGGCCAGGGTGGGAGAGGGATTACCATATTAGAAGAGAAACACTCTAGCCATTTTCTGGCTTACTTTCCTGCTTTGAGGAATTTGAGTTTCAGAGAGAGAGAGTCTACACAGCTAGTGAAAGACAAAACTGAGGCTAGATCCTAGTCCTAATGATTACCAGACCAAAGGTCTCTCTGTTGTATACTACTGCAGTGCTGATAGAGTAAATGATATTCTTTCAAAGCACATGGTAAATTCTTCTTAATTCTTTTTTTATTGTTGAAGTTGATTGCTTCAACTTCATCATATTATAAATCTGAAGCTACTTTAATCATTTGCTATTAAATTTTGATTTTAGTTTAAGCCTGCATATAATTTTAGAGACATCATTTTGTGACCAAATATAAAATATTTTTAGAAAACACTGAAAGTAAAACACATATACTCATGCAACTTTTTTTGTGTAATTTTTACCAACTTAAGATAGAACTAAAATCAGTAGGTGGAACTTAATAGAGCAGTAGATTTTGGAAGAGGTTTTAGATGGAAGTAGAATAGGTTACCTAGTCAGGGGTGAGGTCCCTGTCACTGAAAATCCTCTGGTTGAACTGGTCTGGTAGTGTGTGTGTGTGAAAGAAGTTATAAAGAAACTTTATGTCTTGGTTGGGCATCTGGGCTGGGTGACCTCTCCTGTTGACCCAATTCTAATTCTGTGGTGGTTCAGCAGGAGGGGTAAAATCAAATGGGAGTGAAAGATTACAACTTTTGGTGGCAGATAGTATAGGCTTTGCTATGCTGAAAAATGTCCCCTACTTAGAGTTTTGACCTTAAGAAAATGGACCCTGGTTTCTTTGAATTCAGCGTAATGCCTGGAGGATAATCATATTCTTGATGAAGATTCACTTCAAACTTAGACTTTCAACGATGAATAAAAGAACCGTTTTTCCTTACAGGTGAAAAATGAAATAGGTTTTTGGTGTTTGTCTTTTGTTTTCTTTTAGAAACAAGAGAAAGACAGAAAATGAGAATCATCAAACAGTATATGATGAGGGATAGTTTCTCTTATGTCTAGTCTAGTGTATTATAACAAGGCTAATGCCTTACTTAGGATTTTAGTGACAGTGTTTTCATCAAAGGAAACTTTCTTAGTTTCTTGATATGTAAAGGCAATATATTGAAAAATGTTTTATACTTGGAACATTACTACAAGCAGAATAATTTTAGTTTTTCCTTAAAACTACTATATAAATATATTCTGTTAGTTCCCTGCTTAGAAACTAGTGAAGGATTGCTGTTTAAGGTTTATTGGTAGAAAAAAATGTTGGCGTAAGAGTACCTGAATGGGAGGAATTACTGAGCTTAAGAATGTTTGCTGAAAGACGGTCTGGTCTTCTTCCTGTTTACTTTGTCCCTATAAGTGCTGACATATTGCTATATTCAATGAGTATAACTCTAAATACAGTTTCAGTTGCCTATAAAGCACAAATCGTTTTATATTTTGAAGTGATGTAAATTGCATGTTTAAATGGATTAAATAAAATATATTATTAAAAATTTTTTTAATTTGGTAGGATATAATCTCATTTTATCTCATCCCTCTTCAGTCCTAATTTCAATATTTTAAGAAAACCATTTAATTGTTTCATAGCTTTGAATTTTTAAATTATTATTATTATTATTATTTTGGGGGAGGTCCTGATGTCAGTTGCCAGGCCTCCGAGCAGGGCAGGCTCAAGGCTCTGATCCACTGCCCAGAGGAACTGATTCAAGCCTCAAGCACTAGCTCCCTGATAAATTCATCTAAAAGTGGGCAAAGGACCAGAGGTAGCCCTCCCATCCTGGAGACAGATAGGAGGTGTGGGCTGCATTCCGGATTCTGGAATATCTTAGTTGCCAAGTGCCCTATATGAGGGTTATCATTTTTTATCACAAATGTTCTATTCAAGAAGACACCTCTCACAATTTTCAGAAGACTTGCTCTTGTGTTCTAAAATTGCATTTTTTATTGCTTTGAACTTGAATTTGGTCTGGCACAAGATCAAGAGGATCACAAAATAAGAAAGGAATCTAATTTTATTTATATGTAATAGAATATTAAAGGCATTAATGATGTTTTGATAAGCTTTTTATTTTTTAATTTTGGTATTGTTAATGTACAATCACTTGAACAACATTATGGTTACTAGACCCCCTATTATCAAGCCCCCCCACATACCCCACTACAGTCACTGTCCATCAGCGTAGTAAGATGCTACAGAATCATTACTTGTCTTCTTTATAAATACTGCCTTCCCCGTGCACCCCCCCTGCTGCATTATGTGTGCTAATCATAATGCCCCTTATTCCCTTTGTCCCTCCCTTCCCACCCATCCTCCCCAGTCCCTTTCCTATTTGGTAACTGTTAGTCAATTCTTGGGTTCTGTGAATCAACTACTGTATTGTTCCTTCAGTTTTTTTCTTTGTTCTTATACTCCACAGATGAGTGAAATCATTTGATACTTGTCTTTCTCTGCCTGGCTTATTTCACTGAGCATAATACCCTCTAGCTGCATCCATGTTGTTGCAAATGGTAGGATTTGTTTTCTTACGGATGAATAATACTCCATTGTGTATATGTACCACATCTTCTTTATCCATTCATCTACTGATGGACACTTAGGTTGCTTCCATTTCTTGGCTATTGTAAATAGTGCTGCAATAAACATAGGGGTGCATATGTCTTTTTCAAACTGGTCTGCTGCCTTCTTAGGGTAAATTCCTAGGAGTGGAATTCCTGGGTCAAATGGTATTTCTACTTTTAGTTTTTTGAGGAACCTCCATACTGCTTTCCACAGTGGTTGAACTAATTTACATTCCCACCAGCAGTATAAGGAGGGCTCCCCTTTCTCCACATCCTCACCAACATTTGTTGTTGTTTGTCTTTTGGATGTTGGCCATCCTCACTGGTGTGAGGTGATATCTCATAGTGGTTTTAATTTGCATTTCTCTGATGATTAGCAATGTGGAGAGCATCTTTTCATGTGCCTGTTGGCCATCTGAATTTCTTCTTTAGGGAAGTGTCTGTTCAGATCCTCTGCCCATTTTGTAATTGGCTTATTTGCTTTTTGTTTGTTGAGGTGCGTGAGCTCTTTATATAATTTGGATGTCAACCCCTTATCGGATATGTCACTTATGAATATATTCTCCCATACTGTAGGATGTCTTCTTGTTCTACTGATGGGAAACTTTTTAGTTTGATACAGTCCCACTTGTTCATTTTTACTTTTGTTTCCCTTGCTCGGGGAGATATATTCATGAAGAAGTTGCTCATATTTATGTCCAAGAGAATTTTACCTATGTTGTCTTCTAAGAGTTTTATGGTTTCATGACTTACATTCAGGTCCTTGATCCATTTCGAGTTTAGTTTTGTGTATGGGTTAGACAATAATCCAGTTTCATTCTGTTACATGTAGCTGTCCAGTTTTGCCAACACCAGCTGTTGAAGAGGCTGTCATTTCCCCATTGTATGTCCATGGCTCCTTTATCATATATTAATTGCCCATATATGGTTGGGTTAATATCATGGCTCTCTAGTCTGTTCCATTGGTCTATGGGTCTGTTCTTGCACCAGTACCAAATTGTCTTGAGTACTGTAGCTTTGTAGTAAAGCTTGAAGTTGGTGAGCATAATCCTCCCAGCTTTATTCTTCCTTCTCAGGATTGCTTTGGCTATTCGAGGTCTTTTGTGGTTCCATATGAATTTTAGAATGATTTTCTCTAGTTCATTGAAGAATGCTGTTTGTGTTTTGATAAGGATTCCATTGAATCTGTAGATTGCTTTAGGCATGATAGCCATTTTGACAATATTAATTCTTCCTAGACAAGAGCATGGGATGAATTTCCATTTATTAGTGTCCTCTTTAATTTCTCTTAAGAGTGCCTTGTGGTTTTCAGGGTATAGGTCTTTCACTTCCTTGGTTAGGTTTATTCCTAGGTATTTTATTCTTTTTGTTGCGACTGTGAATGGAATTGTTTTCCTGATTTCTGTTTCTGCTAGTTTACCGTTAGTGTATAGGAATGCAACGGATTTCTGTGTAATAATTTTGTATCCCGCAGCTAATGTTTTGCTGAGTATTTTTGCATCTATGTTCATCAGGGATGTTGGTCTGTAATTTTCTTTTTTTGTGGTGTCTTTGCCTGGTTTTGGTATTAGAGTGATGTTGGTCTGGTAGAATGAGTTTGGGAGTATTCCTTCCTCTTCTTCTTTTTGGAAAACTTTAATGAGGATGGGTATTAGGTCTTCACTAAATGTTTGATAAAATTCAGCAGTGAAACCTTCTGGTCCAGGTATTGTTCTTAGGTAGTTTTATGATTACCAATTCAATTTCTTTGCTTGTAATTCCTCTATTCAGATTGTCTGTTTCTTCCTGGGTCAGTCTTGGAAGGTTGTACTTTTCTAGAAAGTTGTCCGTTTCTTCTAGGTTATCCAGTTTTTTACCGTATAATTTTTCATAGTATTCTCTCATAATTCTTCATATTTCTGTGGTATCCGTAGTGATTTTTCCTTTCTCATTTCTGATTCTGTTTGTGTGTAGACTCTCTTTTTTTCTTGATAAGTCTAGCTAAGGGTTTATCTATTTTGTTTATTTTCTTGAAGAACCAGCTCCTGCTTTCATTGATCTTTCTATTCTTTTATTGTTCTCAGTTTTATTTATTTCTGCTTTAATATTTATTATGTCCCTCCTTCTACTGACTTTGGGCCTCATTTGTTCTTCCTTTTCTAGTTTCATTAATTGAGAATTTAGACTGTTCATTTGGGACTGTTCTTTTTTAGTGAGGTAGGCCTGTATTGCAATGTATTTCCCTCTTAGCATGGCCTTTGCTACGTCCAACAGATTTTGCAGTGTTGAATTATTGTTGTTATTTGTCTCCATATATTGCTTGATCTCTGTTTTTATTTGGTCATTGATCCATTCATTATTTAGGAGCATGTTATTAAGCCTCCATGTGTTTGTGGGCTTTTTCATTTTCCTTGTGTTATTTTTTTCTAGTTTCATACCTTTGTGATCTGAGAAGCTGGTTGGTACAATTTCAGTCTTTTTGAATTTACTGAGGCCCTTTTTGTGGCCTAATATATGATCTATTGTTGAAAATGTTCCATGTGCACTTGAGAAGAATGTGTTTCCTGTTGCCTTTGGATGGAGTGTTCTGTAGATGTCCATTAGGTCCATCTGTTCTAATATGTTGTTCAGTGCCTCTGTCTCTTTACTTATTTTCTGTCTGGTTGATCTGTCCTTTGGAGTGAGTGGTGTGTTGGAAGTCTCCTAAAATGAATGCATTGCATTCTATTTCCCCCTTTAATTCTGTTAGTATTTGTTTCACATATGTAGGTGATCCTGTGTTAGGTGCATAGATATTTATAATAGTTATATCCTCTTGTTGTACTGACCCCTTTATCATTATGTAATGTCCTTCTTTGTCTCTTGTGACTTTCTTAGTTTTGAAGTGTATTTTGTCTGATACCAGTACTGCAACTCCTGCTTTTTTCTCACTATTATTTGCATGAAATATCTTTTTCCATCCCTTTACTTTCAGTCTTTGTATGTCTTTGGGTTTGAAGTGAGTCTCTTGTAGACAGCATATAGATGGGTCTTGTTTTTTTTAATCCATTTAGTAACTCTTTGTCTTTTGATTAGTGCATTCAGACCATTTACATTTAGGGTGATTATCAACAGGTATGTACTTATTGCCATTGCAGGCTTTAGATTCGTGGTTAGCAAAGCTTCAAGGGTAATTCCCTTACTATTTAACAGTCTAATTTAACTCACTTTGTATGCTATTACAAGCACAACCTAAAGCTTCTGTTTTTTTTTTTACTCCTTTTTCTTCCTCTTCCATTCTTTGTATGTTATGAATAATATTCTATATTCTTTGTCTAGCCCTTGGGTGTCATCTATTTATCCTTAGGAATACTTCCATCTATAGGAGTTCCTCCAAAATGCACTGTAAAGGTGGTTTGTGGGAGGTAAATTCTCTCAGCTTTTGTCTATCTGAAAATTGTTTAATCCCTCCTTCAAAGTTAAATGATAACCTTGCTGGGTACAGTATTCTTGGTTTAAGGCCCTTCTGCTTCATTGCATTAAATATATCGTGCCACTCCCTCTGGCCTCTAAGGTTTCTTCTGTTGAGAAGTCTGATGATAGCCTGATGGGTTTTCCTTTGTATGTGATCTTTTTTCTCTCTGTAGCTGCTTTTAGAAGTCTGTCTTTGTTCTTGATATTTGCCATTTTAATTATTATTGTCTTGGTGTTGTCTTCCTTGGGTTGCTTGTGTTGGGAGATCTGTGCACCTCCATGGCTTGAGAGACTATCTCCTTCCCCAGATTGGGGACATTTTCAGCAATTACCTCCTCAGTAACATTTGCTGTCCCTTTTTCTCTTTCTTCTTCTTTTGGTACCCCTATAATGCAAATATTGTTCTGCTTGGATTGGTCACACAGTTCTCTCAATGTTCTTTCATTCTTTTTTTCTCTCTCTGCCTCAGCTTCTTTGTATTCCTCTTCTCTAATTCCTATTCCATTTACTGTTCTTTCTAATACATCTAATCTGCTTTTAAATCCCTCCATTATATGTTTCATTTCAGATATGGAATTTCTGAATGATTGAATCTCCAACTTAAATCATTCCTGAGCTCTTGAATATTTTTCTATACCTCCATAAGCATGTTTATAGTTTTTATTTTGAATTCTCTTTCAGGAAGATTGGTGAGTTCGGTTTCATTTGGCCCTTTTTCTGGGTTTGTGAGATTTTGGGCTGAACCATGTTCATTTGACGTTTCATATTTCTATGTGGTACCCACTACTGCACAGAAACTCCAGTCTCTGGAGCTGCTTAGCCCCTAGAGTGAGGTTGGGGGTCGTAGGGGAGCAGAGCTGGTGCCTGGGGGGAGGAAAGATCTGTTTCCTGGTTCTCATCTGCCCTGCCTGCCTGCAGTGTCAGAGCCAGTGGGCCAAGCACACACGTGTAAACCTCTGTGCTTTGTGTCTCAGCTTTTGTAGGCGGGGCCTCCCTCTGGCTGGGCTGATGCCTGTGCAGTGACTGCGGGTTTGCAAGCAGGTGCCTGTAGGCCAGTAGGAAGGCTCGGCAGGCTGTGTGTCACAGAGGGTGGCCTGGAAGCTGAGTCGGCAGTCGGGGATGAAGCACCTGAAGCTCCCCAAAGTTCCCAACCAGCTGGGCAGAGCACGCCCAGCAAACCTTGTTCAGCTCTCCCTTCTCCCATGCAGCAAGCTTATTTTTAAATTATTTTAACTTATAGTATTAAAATAATTTCAGACTTCAGTTGAAAAAATTGTGTCTAGTATTCCTGTATAGCCTTTACTAATATTCTCTGAATGTTAACTTCTTACATAAAACACACTACAATGGTCAAAATCAGGAAATAACATTGATAAAGTACTGTTACCCAACCTTAAGACCTTACTCAGATTTCACCTGTTGTCCCAGTAGTATCCTTTTCTGGTTCAGGATCAAATACAAGAGGAAACATTGCATTTGTTGTCATGTCTCTCTAGTTATCTTTAATATGAAACAATTCTTCAGTTTTCATTGTTCATGACCTTGACATTTTTGAAGAGTACTTACCAGTTATTTTGTAGAATATTCCTTAATTTGGGTTTGTCTGATATTTTCTGATTATTAAATTCAGGTTGGCAGGAATACCACAGACATGATGTGTTTCCAGTGCATCATATAAGGAGGCACTTATTGTTGACTTACTCCATTACTGGTAATAATTGATTTTTGATCACTTGTTTAAGATGGTATCTGCCAGATTTTCTACTGTAATGTTACAAACTACACACTTGGTTCTCATATTTTTACAAATTTAGCATACACTGATGATTCCTGTTTGAAAAAGTTACTACTGTGGTATTTGTCATATGGGAATCTTTTTATTTACTCATAGATTTGTACTTTAAAAATACAGTTCCTGTTTTGCTTTTTGGTTTCTCTCCTTACAAAATTGATGAAGAATATTGTACTTCCTGGAATCTCTCATCATCACTTTCATTATATGCTTTTATTTTTATAAAATGATTTGTTTCATGTCTAATATCAGGACACACAGAGGAAGAGATATTAACAAAATTATACTGCTGTTCAAAACCTCATTGGACAACTTATATTCAACTTCACTAAAGCCATTATTCTTGTCTGTAAATCAAGACTGCCAGTCATCTCACACTATCCAGGAATCAATATTTTTTCCCTCCTATTCTCTCGAAGGCAACGAGTTCATAGGAAGATTTTAACTAATTTCCCAAGCTTAACTGTCTTATCTCCTCAAAGTTTGGTGTCTGGCTGTCTGTTGGCAGGATGGGGATAGGTCTTTCCTGCCTACTCCAGAATGAGTTCTAATAATCAAATGCTGATATCCTTGTCGTAAAACTCAAACCCTGGCCTCCTTGCCTAATAGTGATGACTAGGGATGTTTTGTCTTTTTGTTGACAGAGAATGTTAACTTAAAATTTTTTAAATTTGTATTTCTTTTACTAAAGATGTTGGACATTTTTTCATGTTATTTCTTTTTTTAAGTTAAAACACAATTTGATTTATTCATTTATAAATGTGGTTGTGTTTCATATTATTTTCTTTCCCTCCCCAGTTTTCTTGAGATATAGTTGACATATAACATTGCATTAGCTTTAGGTATACAACATGATGATTTGATATATATGTATTGCAAAATGATAACTACAATAACTGACTTGGATTTTATGCCTCTTATTTTCAGCCTATTGCAATGACTCAGGGAGCTCATGGAACAATCCGACCAGCTGCCAACTTTGATGCCATGAGAGATGCAGAAATTCTTCGTAAAGCAATGAAAGGTTTTGGTAAGGAAAACCTTACTAAAGTTTTTTCTCATTTATAATAAGTTCAAATGATTGAATATAGAGAAAAAAATGAGCTTTATATCATAAACCAAATTTATGTACCAGCCTGTGTGCACATACCTCAATTTAATCTGGTACCAGGCACCATGAAAGCATCTAAGAGCTGTCCTCAAGGAGCACCCAGCACAGATTTCATCCATACTTAAACATGTATGGTTCTTCCAGGCACAGACGAGCAGGCAATTATGGACGTTGTGGCCACCCGTTCCAATGATCAAAGGCAAAAAATTAAAGCAGCTTTTAAGACCATGTATGGGAAGGTATGTTTTTTTCTTTTTTGGAGTGAGCACAGTGGCCTGTAGACCCCACATTCGTGTCAGGTTAGATACTATCTTTTTATTGTTACCAGTAGGACAAAGTAAGACATCTAGACTCATGAGACCCCAGGAGAGGTCTGTTCACTATTTACTTCTCTTCAAAGTTTTTCTAATTATAGAGCAGTCCTTGATCTCATAGTCATACCTTCTACTGTATCTGGTATGTAATAGATTTTCAATAGAAAATACATTATGACCAGTTATCATAATAGTAGCCTGGTTCTCAATATCCTCCTTACAGGGGATTCGAGAATTACTATATTAGCCTCTGCTAATTCTTGGTTCTTGACGTCATCTTCCACTCCTCTCCCTCCATCTAAACATATCCTGTATTATGATTATATGGAACTTCTTGCCATTTCCTGCACACAGTATCATCTTTTATACTTCTGTGTTTGTTATCTATTGTTCTCTTGGCCTAGGCCACCTTTTCCTCTTTTTCTGCATGCAAACAACTTCTCCAGGATTTGGCTTACATCAGCTATTCTATTTAGTTTTTGTAACAGACTTTAGTTTCTTCCCCTGTGGTCCCATAGCACTTTGTGAAACCTCTGCTATAATTAATCTCATTGCCCATCCCGCAGAACTGTGAGCTCCCCTCAGGTGAATCATGACATGTTCATCTTTGTATTTATAGCACCAAGTACAGAACAATAACAAACAGTCACTTAATAAATATTTGTTGAATGGATGATCAGTGACTAAATCTAGCAAGATTTTATGGCTAAAATATGTCATCACTTCTCAGATGTAAAGGGAAACACTGGATAGCATTGGATTGCCATTTAGACAAGAATCCTAAAAATTTCCTAACATCTCTGGATTTAGTTTACTTTTCTCAGAATGGGAATAGAGGTCCATCTGTTGGTCCCACCTTGCCTGTTCTACTCTTCCTTTCCCTCTCTGCCCAACTCACATCCACTTCTGTAGTCTTAAGGCTAATTAAGGAAAACAAACTCAGGATTTCCTTAGAGTTCAGTATCAGACTCACTTCTCTCACAAAAAGATTTTCCATCTTATGAATTTCTCTAGTTCATATATAGTCTGTGCTGTGCTGTCCTGAATTTTCTCATATATTGCTTTAGAATTAAAACTAAATTCACAGCCTGTTTTCCATATCCCAGCCAACTTTTCTCTTGACTTCTTATTAATAAAATACCATTCTTCTAGCCTGCCATGGAATCTTCTTTGATTCCACATGCTTCTTCATCAATCAGTAAGTTAGTTAATATTTATTCAGTGCCTACAGTATGCCAGACACTGCTTTGTCCTAGCAACTGGTATTGACTTCATTTTGTTCATCTGATCCATAAAAGGCCTCTCTAAAATGTGTCTTCTGTCTCTTTTTCCTTTCCATTTCCATTGCCACTACTCAAGTTCAAGTTTTTATTACCTCTTACCTAATATTCTAATAGCCTAAATGTTCTCATCTAGAGCCTCTTTGACACCACAGTCCATACTACTTACTGTTGCTAAATCTGTGTTCATTTTCTTCCAGTGGCTTCTCCCAGCATGCTGAATCAAATCCACATTCTTTAGCTTGGTATTCAAGGTAATAATACAAGAATATAGTTACAACTTTGATTTACTAATCTCTGAGAACAGCCCCTTCTAACAAAATTGGTTGTCTTACTGTTCCATTGAACAAACTTTGCTCATTCTTGCCTCTGTATTAGTGATTCTCAGATTCAGTTGAGCATCGTAATTTCCTTGAGAATTTAAAAACACCTGCAGAATCTCTGAGTATAGTATTCATCCTTGGTGTCAATGGATTTTTTAAGAAAAATTCCACAGATGATTTTAATGCATAGCCACAGCTGGGAACCACTTTTCTGTTCCTATGTGTTTTACTCCTTCTTGTTTGAAACACCTTTCTCCTTCCTCTGCGTACTATTTTAAAATACTCTTCACAATCTGGACTAAAAGCTTTCTCTGAGCTCTCTAGCACACTTTAACTTTTCCTGTTGCAATATGTTCTGTTGTTTATTTTTGCTGCTTAACTCATCTGGTGCAGGAGTAGAAGCTGTCTTACATCATCTCTTTTTAGATGTTCATCTTTCCAAATAAAATCTCATGATTATGTTTTCTGCTTTCTCAAACAGAACAAGAATAGTTTCTTATACTAAGTAAATATCTGTTTATGATTTTGTTAGTTTGAATTATTCTTTGTTTCATATATCTCTTGTCTTTGTACCTGGTTTAGTAGTAGAACTACAGTAAGAAGTATTTATTGATAGAATTAATAAAATACATCTACTTGTGGGTAACAGACTTTAAATGTATATATTACTTCTTAGTGTTTAAAATTCAGATTTCAAATTTAGGTTTGCATAAAGCAATTCAATTCCATTTTTCTGTGTGTTCTTAAAAAATTTAAGGAAAATTTGGAGAACACATATACTTATTTTTTATTTGTAATTAAACAGGATTTAATCAAAGATCTCAAATCAGAGTTAAGTGGGAATATGGAGGAACTGATCCTTGCCCTATTCATGCCACCTACGTATTATGATGCCTGGAGTTTATGGAATGCAATGAAGGTACTATATGTCATTTACTTTGAATATTTTAATTCTATTTCAAATGTAAAACCCCACAAATTATGGCAGTTCTGAATTTATAGTAATGGCTAAATCAGTACATTATTTCATATCATCTGAACTTACAGAGCTTTTCAGGTCTGGAGACCAAAGAAATGTTTGATGAACAGTAAGATTTAATTCAGAGATTTTATTTTTATTTTGTATAATTCTCCCTTCTTTTCACATAGGGAGTAGGAACTCAGGAACGTGTATTGATTGAAATTTTGTGCACAAGAACAAATCAGGAAATCCGAGAAATTGTCAGATGTTATAAATCAGAATTTGGACAAGACCTTGAGAAGGACATTAGGTCTGATACATCAGGGCATTTTGAACGTTTGCTTGTATCCATGTGCCAGGTGAGTATAGCATGAATGTTTACTACTTACTGGTGGAGGAAGCATTCTTTATTGTCTGTAGCCAGTGAGCATTATTATTCTTTTTAGCCCCCTTGGAATCTTGTCAGCCTTTAAGAGGGACAGCACAGAAGCCAATGCACAAATTTTTTGTAGTCACTATTGAGATTCATTTCTGTAGTTCTGGTTTTTGTAAGGAATCAGAAGTTAAACTCTTCTGAGACTCTGTGTCTTAGGATAGGGATGAATCTCTACTTTTAAGCATAGCATTGTACTGCCAGTTAAGTTGAACCATCAACTGAAGATATGCAGGACTGTTGTGTAAGTGCTACACAAGGTAAGACCTGTATAGGAAGAATCAGAAATGCATAAAAATGTTTCAGGTATGCTGTGATCAGCACTTTCCTTATTCTGATTCCCCAAATGTGCTGGAGAATTGACGAAAATTCTCCAAATAGGGTCTTTGGAATGGTATTGTAAACATATCTAGAATAGAATGAGGGTACAGTTGAAAGAAATGATGCAAAAGACTTGTACACTGATTCAATATCAGGAGTTGCTGGCTATCCTGCTTGTGGACAAGGTTGTACAGTTTTAAGGGATCTAAAAGTAGAGAAGAGACCCTTCAGAGCAAAGGGAGGTAGTTGCAGAAAACATAGCATGCTAAAATGAGTCGATGTGGAAATGAGAAGAGACAGCAAATGGGGGGAGAAAATTGAGTTTCCCTAAAATGGAATGACAGAGGTAGGGAGTTAGGTGAGCATTTAAAAAGAACAGCAAGACAGAGAAAAGCAGTAACAGAGATTAAACACTAAAAAATTATTAAGACTTTACATGAGGTGCTAAGTGTCTTTTTGTGGAGGGTTTGAGGCCCAGCCATTTCACAAAGTAAAGGAACCTCTTCTGGAGAGTGAGCAGAGGAATGGCTTCGTAGGAAAATTGGATTGTATTGTGTGTTTGAATCCAAAGGCAATTATCTGGAAATTTTTTTCTTAGCACCTTTTCCTGGGCTGTCTACAATTACTCATTTAGCATATGCTTCTACATATTCCTCAGAAGAGTTTCTCACCTTCAGGGAATACCTCTCCATTTTGTTCCTCAGACAGTGAGACTTTAGAGGGCAACCTGTCCTTTGTTTGGGTTTGGGTTTCTGTTTTTTGAGAGAAACCAATTATCTATCTAAGCTTTACTCTTGTTCAGGCTTGGAGCTTTCTCTAGCTCTCTCCTTCCTTCCCTCCCAGCCCAAAGAAGAGTTTAGTATAAAAATTGGCACAGTCTTGCAGAACTTGAGGTACTTACAGCTTCTGCTAAAAAGCTCATGTGCCATTTTTATGTATACATTCATAATGAATACTTATATATTAAGATTACACTTGGATGAAGGAAAGGAAGTTCACGAGGCCTTCATATTATATGTTCCCTCACTTGATTTAAATTCCTTGTGGGCAGGGACCTTGTCTTTCTTGTGTCCCTACCACCCAGCACATCCTATTGATTTTGTTTCTGTGGAGAACCCTACCTAATATAGCCTGGCACAGAGCTAATGTTCCATACCTTTTAGTTTCATGAGTGAATACAAAGTGGAACTCAGTATAATGCATATTGATCTTAAATCCCAGCTAAGGAAAATTATAATTTCTTCATTTGAGTGATAGTTTATATCTCTTCATAGAGATATTTTTCTTCCATGCATGTGTGTATAATGTTTTATGGAAAACTTTTCTGGTTTAATTTAGCTCTCAAAGCCCTGAAAACGTCTCATTTTAACATAATCTCATTGCATCATAATCATATATTGTAAAACTTGAAGTTATCAATGTAATAAAATACTACTTACATGTCTTTGGAAATGAATGATAATGCACAACAAGCTTTATGCATTAGTCTTTAATAAATTATCCCTTTAAATCCAAAGGGACTAAATTAGAAAAAAAATGTTAATGGCATTTGTATCATTTTCTTCAAATTCCTACCTTCCTCTTTTGCAGGGAAATCGTGATGAAAACCAGAATGTTAACCACCAGTTGGCTCAGGAAGATGCTCAGCGTCTCTATCAAGCTGGTGAGGGGAGACTAGGGACAGATGAATCTTGCTTTAACATGATTCTTGCTACAAGAAGCTTTCCGCAGCTGAAAGCTACTATGGAAGCATATTCCAGGGTATGAGTTTTTCTTTTGAAGATTTGGGTTCTGTTTTAAGGTGTGAAAATATTTAAAACCCTCTACTTTTTTTAAAATTGAAGTGTCATTGATAAACAATCTTAAGTTGGTTTCAAATACACAACACAGTGGTTCGTTACCCATATTATTAAATCCTTATCCCCTCTAGTGTGGTTACTATCTATCAATGTAGAAAGATGTTACAGAATCATTGACTATATTCTTTATGCTGTACTACCGTCCCTGTGACCAATTTATATGTGATTGTGAATTTTTGTGCCCCTTTGTCTCCCTTACCCTCTCCTGCCACCCACCCCCGCCCCTCCCATTTGGTAACCACTAGTCACTTCTCAGTGTCTAAGAGTACTGCTGTTTTGTTCCTTCTGTTTTGCTTTGGTTTTATATTCCACAAATAAGTGAAATCAAATTTTAACCTCTATATTTTTTATTTGCAGATGGCTAATCGAGATTTGTTAAGCAGTGTTGGCCGTGAGTTTTCTGGAAATGTTGAGAGTGGTTTGAAGACCATCTGTAAGATACTTTTGTGTTCTGTTTTGTTTTGTTTGTAAATGAGTGAGGCTTTGAATAGTTGTTCCCATCAAGAGATGATAATATAGCCTCCCTGAAATCTGATTCGACAGAGGCTGAGCTAATCCTATAATTTTATATGCAGTTCCCTATGAATGGTTGGTGTGATCAAATGGGTTGTTTTGGAATTATTTTGTCTTTATTCCTTTGTGCAAGAATATATAATAGATGGTAGGATTGCCATTAAGGTGAATGGGAAAACCAAAATGAGCCCCCCAAAAGAACAACTTGCAAATATTCAGCGCAATGAGACCTTTTTCCCTTTTGAAATTAAAAATCTAATTCCTGGTGTCCGACATTCAGATGTCTGATGAAAAGGAAATTTCATTCTCATACAGAGTAAACCACTAAAAGGAATATTAGTAACACATTGGTATTAGCAACTGAATGTCTTACAAATATTACTATAGCAATCTTAGCTAAAGTAATAATGTACAGTTACTACATCTCTACCATCTGCAGGAAGAGACTTTGCTGAGTTAATTTTCCTAAGAGAAAAGGTGTCAGATTTCTTATTACCATTCTCAAATCTTTGCTCAAATGTGTGTTTTGCTTTTTATTTTGTAGTGTATCTCATATCCTTCTCTCAGCCAAGTTATATGTTTGACTTCCAGAATTCAGATTTTGTTCCTTTTAATTCCTTTTAAGTAAGATATCACCAGAGCACAGTTGCTACTCACTTCCTCATGTTAAGTGGAAAAATGTAAAAAATTTGGGTTACTGTTTCTACGGAGAGAAAATGGAGTATGGCCACATTGGAATTGGCCACAGGGAATCGTCTAGAATTGAAGGTAGCCTGGCTGATGCAGCTAGAAAGACAGATGTATACTGAGAAAAATCAAGGGGGAGGACATCTTCAATCCACCTCAGATTTCTGAGATGATTACACAGAAAATGATCAAAGGAAGGCTAGAAATGGTAAATGAATCTAAAGTGTGGATACCCTTGTCAAGTCTTGATTTCCATGTCTGAAGTATCTCTGTCTTCCAGTGCAGTGTGCCCTGAATCGCCCTGCCTTCTTCGCTGAGAGGCTGTACTATTCTATGAAAGGTGCCGGCACAGATGACTCCACCCTGGTCAGGATTGTGGTCACTCGAAGTGAGGTGAAGCTTTCTCTTTTTAGTCTGATCTTACTTGATTTTGAATGTTGATTTCTTAAAAGTTCTTCAGTTGGTTGTAAGTCCCTCAGGAATGTTAAGAAAGAGCTCTACTTGTCATTGCTGGTAGAGGTTGTGTTGACTTTCCTCGTGCCATTAGAGGCTTGCTTTAGTGAAGCAGGCGACTATACCTCAATGAAGCCAGTGCCAAGAGATTTTCCTACTTGACATCCACAGAAGAGTATTGATTTATGACAAGTTAGAAGATGTTTCTGTTTTGGTTTCCACCTTGTTTATGTAAGAAGTTACAAGAAAGTCCTACATAGATTAATCTTATTAGATACTAAAATTCTTGAAATTTATCACACCTTGTTAATTATAAAATAACTTTTTAAATGACTTATCTTTATAACTTTACCTGAATATAGCCTCAAATGTTTTCTTTTCTTTGACTATATGTATTTAGGACTTTTTTTTTAATTGAAAGAAAGCATACACTACTACATTATACTAAAGACGACAAATCATTTTTAAAAAGACAACTACTGTTTAAAAGTTGTTAATTTGTTCTTAGACCTTAATTTGTTCTTAGACCTAAACTTTCTAATCAGGATTTTTTCTTGTAATAAAATATACATAACAAAACTAACCATTTTTAAGTGTACAGTTCAATGGCATTAAGTACATTCACATTGCTGTGCAGCCATCACTGTTCACCTTGCAAAACTGATATTTATACTCATTAAACACTAACTCCCCATTCTCTTCTCCTGGCAACCACCAGGATTCTTGCTGTCCCTATGTATTTGACCACACTAGTTGGTTAAAAACCTCTTATAAGTGGAATCATACAATATTTATCCTTTTGTGACTGGCTTCCTTCACTTAGCATGATGTCTTCAGGGTTCATCCATGTTGTGGCATGTGTCAGAATTTCCTTCCTCTCTAAAGCTGAATAATATTCCATCGTATGTATATACCACCTTTTGTTTACCCTTTCATCTGTCAATGCACACTTGGGTTCCTTCCACCTTTTGGCTGTTGTGAACAATGCTGCTATGAACGTGGGTGTACAAATACTTGTTTGAGTCCCTGCTTTCACTTTTATGTATATGGTTGCTCCTTGAACAACACAGGTTTGCATAGGTCCACTTATACTTGCATTTTTTTTCAATGGACATACTGGAAGATTTTTTTTGGAGATTTGCAACAATTTGAAAAAACATTTTCTCTAGCTTCCTTTATCATAAAAGTAAAGTATATGATATATATATAACATGGATATGTGGTTGATCAACTGTTTCTTGTATTGATTAGGTTTCCAGTCAATAGTAGGCTATTAGTAGCTAAGTTTTTGGAGATTCAAAAGTTATATGAGGATTTTTGACTGTACAGGGGATCAGCACCCCTAAACCCCACATTGTTCAAGGGTCAACTTTATGCCCAGAAGTGGAATTGCTGTATCATATGGTAATTCTATTTTATTTTTTTGAGGAATCACCATATTGTTTTCCACAACAGCTATATCATTTTGCATTTCCTACCAAGGGTAGGGTTTCAGCTTTTCTACATCCTTGCCAACACTTGTTATTTTCTGTGTTTTTTATAGTAGCCATATTATCAAGTGTTTTTTTTTAAATAAAATACATTTTTTGGAATACTAGGTGAACTAGAACTGCTTTTACCCAATATTTTTTACAAGACAGTGAATCAGACCTTAGTGGGGTGATGCTAGCACTGGTATGAATGCTCACTATAAAATACCAGTCACCTTGGTGTTTTTCCCCTCTGCTTTGATTATAATTAGGATATTTTCTCTATTAAAGAATAATCTTAATAAATACCATTTTCTTTTTTAATTGAATTATAATTGACATATACTATTGTATTAGTTTCAAATATATGACATAGTGATAATACCAGTTTTCTTTTGACAGCTTTTCTAACATTAAAAATACCATTTCTTGCCTGCAGATTGACCTTGTACAAATTAAACAGATGTTCAGTCAGATGTATCAGAAGACCCTGGGCACAATGATTGCAAGTGACACAAGTGGGGATTACCGAAGACTTCTTCTGGCCATTGTGGGCCAATAGAGATTTTTTTTAATGAATGAAGCTATACAAAGCTTATCCTGCAATGATTGATCTGCATGCAGCAATATCAACCAACACCTAACCAAAAGAGCTTTTTATAAGGACTGTGTCAGGGTGTGTGCTTGGTTTGCACATGTGGTTGTAGCCTTAATTCCAATGTTATTTTTTCTTTGTATACTATCAGTGTAAAGCCATATCTCAATCATGCAGAAATATTGCAATGTTTGTAAAACATACTTCTCACTGCTCTTATTCTAATCAGGATACCAAATTGAATAAAAATCACAACAACCTCTAATTCTGTGTTATAATGCTGAGTTAAAAAAAAACAGACTTTGCCTTCCAAAGTCCTAGAAGGTCCACTGGGCAGTTATAGTTGGCAGCATCTTAGAACTTTAATCACTTTTTTAAAAAATTCACCTTTTTTGACCTGGAAGAATCATTTGCATCTTATTTTACCTAACTCGGTATCCTATGTTTATAAAACTGAACTTTCCTCATAGAAAATAGATTAGTATTGCCTATATTTAAAAAAAATTTTTTAAGGGATTAAATGTTTAAATGCATAAAATATATAACCTACTTTTATGTTTACTAAAATTCCCTAAAGCTCTTTATTGGATGTTGATTTAAAAATATATATTCATGAAAGACTTTAAAATTAGCTGCAATTTAGTCACAATTCAGAAAGTGAAGCTTGATACATAAAGGTTCTCAGTTAATGAGTGAATGAAGCTTAAAGCATCTCCTTGGGAGCACTGAATGCTAGCTCTTCTGAGAAGTAGTTCAGAAGCTCAGTGGTATAGCAAGATGATTGCAAAATCCACTGGCCTATCCCCAGAACTGAGCAATTACTTATTAAGTATGTTGAGCATTATCATAGGGAGAATGCAAAGAAAGGAGTTAGGTGATCTAGTGGGTGTTCTGAACAAAAATTAGTATACAAAGAAAAGGATAAAAACTCTATGGGTTCTTTGTGTTAACCTCCCTGGCACAAAGCAGATATTTAATATAGATTTGGTAATGATTATACTAAAAATTGATAGGAAGAATAGTAAAGATCAGTTATAATTCAGTGAACATTTGAGTAAGTACCAAGGGGCATACAAAGTGGTATCAGATACAGTCTTACTTTTAGAGAGATAGACCTGTGTACAATTTTAATATGAGGCAAAAGTAGGATGCATTTTAGGTAGAAGGATAATGGTCTGAGATAGATGTAATTACCTTTAAAATGTTTCATTGAAAAAGTTCAGTTTTGATCTAGGCTTTGAAAAAGTAAGTGATAAGATTTGGTAAAGATGAGAAAGGCAGTAAGGTATTAAGATATGAGCAATGTATTTTAAACTTTAAAAAAGTGAGTTATAATGCATATATCATACCATTCACTGTTTTAAAGTATACAACTCATTGGTTGAAAATTTGTGCAACCATCACTGCAATCAATCAATTTTTGAACACTTTCATCATCCAAAAAGAAACCTTATACCCATTAGTGTTCACTCCTCATTCCCCCTCCCCCTGCCCATCCCCTGGCAATCACTAATCTACTTTCTGCTTCTATAGATATGCCTGTTTTTGAATTTTCATGTGAATGGAGTCATGCAATATGTGGCCATTTGTTTCTTTCTTCTAATTAGCATACTTTTTTTAAGGTTCATCTGTGTTGTAGCATAACTCAATATTTCATTGTTTTATGGCTGAATAATGCATTGTATGGATTTTATCCATCAACTAATGGACATTTAGATTATTTTCACCTTTTGGCTATTATGAATAATACTTCTATGAGTATTCATGTGCAAGTTTTTGTGTGGACACGTTTTCTTTTGGCTATAGAATCAGGAGTAGAACTGCTGGATCATCTAATAGTCTTTGTTTAATTTTTTGAGAATTTGCCGAACCGTTTTCCAAAGCAGCTGTACTGTGACACATTCCTACCAGCAATGAATGAGGTTTCCAATTTCTTCTCACCCTCACCACTATAATTCTTTCTGATTGTAGCCATCCTAGCTGATGTGAGGTGACACCTCATGTGGTTTTAATTTTCTTTTCCCTAATGACTAATAAGGATATTTCTTGTGCTTATTGGCCATTGGCATATCTTTGGAAAAATGTCTTTTCAAATATTATGTCCATTTTTAAATTGGGTTAATTTTCTTCATACTGTTGAGTTATAAGGGTTATTTATATATTCTGGATAGTGGACCCTTATTACATATGATTTTATTTTGTATTATTTTATGAACTAGGTGCAGCCACAAGAAGAGACATAGGAGAACCTCAGGAAAACAATTTATTATACTCTAATACCCTAGGGACAGGAGGTACTGCACACACACAGCCATGTGGGAAAAGATACCAGGCAGGTCAGAAGGCAGGAGGCTGGGGGTAGTGTTTAGGCCTGGCCTTTACTGGGCCTTCTGAGGGAAAGGCAAACCAGTTTAGAATTGGCTAGTTTGAATAATTTTGGTGGTCTCTAGGCTATAGGTGGTCTCTGTTGCCTGGTACCTGGCCCTGGGAAGATTAAAACAGGAATACTGCCTCCTGGAGGAAAGGGCCAGATACAGGAGGTGTGGCTCTGGATTGGCTAGTTTGCATATCAACGGCAAGCTCCTGGCTAGGCCCCTGCTATTTCTAAGAATTGGCTACCCTGGGAGGAACAGTCACTCCCCAGCCAGAAAGTCCTTTTAAATGCAAAAACTATACCGTATGCAGAAAATTTTATACACACAAACAGAACAGATTTACAAATATTTTCTCCCATTCTGTGGGTTGTTGTCTTTTTACTTTCTTGATATCCTTTTATGCACAAAACTTCTGATGAAGTCGTTTTCTCTATTTTTTTCTTAGGTGTCTTGTTTTTTGCTACAAGTTCCTGACTTACTCCTATGTTTTCTTCTTACTGTTTCAGCTCTTATGTTTAGCTCTTTAACCTTTTCTGTTAATTTTTATACATGGTGTGAAGTGTGTGACCAATTTCCTTCTTTTGCATTTGGATATCGAGTTGTCCCAGAATTATTTGTTGAAAATACTATTATTTCCCCATTAAATTGTCTTGCCACTCTTGTAAAAAATGAGCTAACTAGTTTTATTTTTAAACTCTCAATTCTATTCCAATTATCTCTTTTATCCTTATGTCTTGCTTACTGTCCTTGATTATGTGTTAATGGTAACTTTATAGTAAGTTAGATTGCAAAGTGTGAGTCCTCTTAATGTTCTTTTTCAAGGCTGTTGGCTACTCTGGGTCCCTTGCATTTCTATTATAAATTTTAGATTCAGCTGGTAATTTCTGCAAAAAAGCCATCTGAAATGTTGATTGTGATTGCTTTTACTCTGTAGATTAATTCGAGGATGAACAATACATTTTTATTACTGGATCTTGTCAGAATTCGACTTCAGACATAACAGATTAGCTAACTAGAAGCAAGTGTTCTAGAGCAATGAGAAAGACATTTGTTGAGATAACATGTCATTTAGCACAGATCTTTGAAACCCAGATTAAGGGGTTAGAATTTTATGAGAGATTGTATAGTTTTGTTTGCTCCCAAATTGATTTGTACATGTACATGATTTCATTCTGATTCTTGGTACTACTGTATTGTTCATAGCATAAAAGAGGCCTTTTCCATGTTTTCCATACACAAGTTGATGTTTTAAATCAGTCAGAAAACATTTGAATGCCTTTCCTCATAAGGACTATAGGAAATTCAAACATGGGGCCACTACTAAGCACTCTGGGAGAATAAAAGAACTATAACAAGGGGTACAGTCTAATGAGGATCAATTATGTTTAATAAAGTGGTACCTGTTATTTATCTTTGTTTGCCTAGGCCTTGAAACATAGTATTAAGTAGACTAAGATCATGAATGATTTAGAAGAACAGTTTCCTAGCAAAGACTTACCCTAACCCTAGTTTATATGTAGAAAAAGTATATCGGGCATAAGGTAGGATGGTCATCTCAGATTCACTCAACTCTCACTTGGGAAAAAATTCAGAGAAATTCCTTACTCAATAGTTCCATAGTTTTATTTGAGAACCTTGTATTATAACACTCAACTTTTAAAGATCTTTTTTCTTAACTTCAAAAATTCTAAAGTTTACTAGCAGAAATAAAATTTATTTTTGAAATTTGGCTCTGGTAACTTTGCAACCTAAGGAAGAGAGTGGTATTTGTGTGTGTATAGTTTTAACAGTTTGTTTTGAAGTAATTTCAAATGCACAGAAAAGTTGCAAAGAACTCCCATAGCCAGCTAAGATTCTCATATAGTTAACAACTTACTGCTTCACTGCTCTCTGAGTATGTTTATGTGCGTGTGCATATATCCTTTGTTATTATTCTTTCTCTGAACCTTTTGAGGGTTTAGAGAACAAACTGCAGACATGATGTCCCATCATTCCTAAATACTCCAATGTGTATTTTTCCCTAAACAGGAACATTCTCCTACATAACAGCAAACAACATTCCATATCAGGAAAACAACACTACCATCCAATCCACTGAGCCCATTCAAATTTTGCCCACTGTTCCAACAATGTCTCTTTTTCCTTTCTGGTCCAAAATGCCATCAGGATACATATTTAATTGTGTATATTCAGAATCTGTTAATCTGGAAGAGTTCCCAGTCTTTCAAGTCCTTGGCAGTTTAAAGAGTACTGGCTTTTCTTTCTGTAGAATGGCCTACAACCCAGGTCTCTCTGATGGCAGGAATACCACAAAATAATGCTTTGCTTTTTTCCCAGTGAGTCTCAGGAGTCATACAGAGTGTAGACTCCTTCCAACACTTGTTAACGTTAACCTTGACCACCTAATCACACTGGCTTCTTCGATTCACCATGTTCCCCTTTGTAATTAATAATCCAAAATCATTCCAGTATCATATTCCTCATCAAACCTCCACCAACCAACCTTAGCATCCATTGAAGATTCATTCCTGTCTGAATCATCCACATCTCTATAGTGGGTGCCAAAGAGTTTTTCTCTATTTCCATCATTTCCTCTCCATTTGGGGTTGGCATTCTGTTAAAAAGAGCTTTCCTTTCTCTCCATTTATTAATATCAGTGTGAACTTGCATATTTCCATTTTATTCAAAGGATTATAATCCATTATTTATTTTGATGCTCAAATTGTCTCCGATTTGGCCAGTGGAAGCCCCTTAAAGCTGTCTCTTAATCACTGCAAAGTTTAAATACATTTTAAAGTAGGTATACTGCTACTATTCATCCATGTTGTGAATAACTGTAATTCGTTCATTTTGACTGCTTTGTAAAAGCTGTTTTGTGAATATGTATCAGTTTACTCATCCACTCTTACGTTGATGGGCACTTGGGTTTTTGGCTATTCCAACTCTAAAGTAATGTTGCATTTCAAATGCATAAAAACTTTGCATTAACATCATATACTTCAAGTCTTTGATACAAATTGAGCACTAGGAGAACACTGTTACCAACAGTGTATAAGAACCAGGCTTTTTTGTTTCTTTTTGAGGTATGTACAATAAAATTCAAAAATCTTAGCGTGCAGATCAAAGAATTCTGACGTGTATACACTCAAGTAACTACCCAGATCAAACTGTCAAATATTCTAATTTTTTTTCTCCTTCACCAATTTCACCAGTTTCTTCACCTCCCTCCCCTATGGCAACCACCAGTCTGTTCTCTGTGTTTAAGGGTTGCTAGAAATTTGTTTTGGTTTTTTGATACCACATGTAGGTGAAATCACATGGTATATCTTTGTCTGACTAGCCTAATACCCTCTAGATCCAACCATGTTGCAAATAGCAAGATAATCATTTTTTATGGAGTAAGGCTCACTTTTAAAATATTGTCTTAGCTGCATATTTCATGGATAAAGATTTATTTATTTTATTAATATCATTCATATGCAATCTTATGAAGGTTTCACATGAGCAACATTGTTTCAACATTCACCCATATTATCAAGTCCCCCCAACCCCACTGCAATCACTATCCATCAGGCAAGAAAGGTGCTATAGAGTCATTACTTGTCTTCTCTGTGCTATACTGCCTTCCCCATGACCACCCCCCCCATATTATGTGTGCTAATTATAATGCCCCTTAATCCCCTTCCCCCTCTCTCCCCACCACCCTCCCCAGCCCCTTTCTTTCGTTAACCGCCAGTCCCTTCTTGGAGTCTGTGAGTCTGCTGTTGTTTTTGTTCCTTCAGTTTTGCTATGTTGTTATACTCACAAGTGAGTGAAATCATTTGGTACTTGTCTTTCTCCACCTGGCTCATTTCACTGAGCATAATACTCTCTAACTCCATCCATGTTGTTGCAAATGGCAGGATTTGTTTTCTTCTGGTTGAATAATATTCCATTATGTATATGTACCACCTCTTCTTCATCCATTCATCTACTGATGGACACTTTGGTTGTGTCCGTATCTTGACTATTGTAAATAGTGCTGATAAACATAGGGGTGCATATGTCTTTTTGAATCAGGGATCTTGTTTTCTGTGGGTAAATTTCATGGATAAAGATTTAAATGGTTTTGAAAAACGTTTAATAAAGGCTTTTATCTTTAAATAAATTTCCATTTGGTTTTTCTCCCCCTGCTTATGGAGATATTGAAAGGGAAGTGTCCAGGCAGCAAAATCCAAAGGTGGAAAACTGCACTTAACCAAAACTCACCCACTGAAAGCGGTCACCTGCGGAAAGATGGTTACTCGAGACAGGGAGGGTTCACGGAGCGCAGGCGCAGACACTCACCTTGAGGCTACAGCTCGTTTCCCACCCTGAAAACGTTATCGCGAGTCTTGGGATACACTTTTTCTGATTACGGAAACTAAGTTCTCGCGATAGGTAATTGGTTGCTATAGTTGCGAAAAAAGCACTTCGGCAGATGCCTGAGGTAGGGCAGCTATCGCGCTCCGAAAAACCCTCTCTTCTCGGCCTTCCCACCCCAGCGCCAGGCTAAACGTACAGATCTCATCCCTGCGCGCCTGCACTCCGGGACAGACGTTAAACGCCACTGACGCCGCTGGGGAGCGGACGCTCCCGCCATCCTCAGGCCTCCCACCCGAAGCCGCACTTAGACCCTGTTTCTCCTTTGCGCTGAGATCCCCGCAGTAAGCTCACACTGCGCCCCTGTCCCCACCCCGCGCCCAGTCACATTGTTTCCTTCATGTAACCTGTTTCTCCTTGGACTCTTCCTCTGCAGCCTGTACTGAGCAGATGACAAATGTGGGGAGTCCCCGCCTGACTGCCCTGACCATAACTTGCAGCTAGCCAGATTTCTTGAATTCACTGTTCAACAAATACGCTGCTAATGCTTCTTGCAGACAAGGCATGGGGCCAGGCACTCAAAGTCTGTAAATAAAAATGAGCGATTACTTGTGTTTAAGGGGGAGATTGAGTATTCAGGAAAAGCAGTGCGTATTAATAATACCATTTGCGCGATGCTTTATAGGTTAAGCAGTTTTACTATTCAGTGGATATTTGCAACAAATGTGAAACAGGTCAGAAGTTACCATTTTACTGAAGGAGGAACTAAGGCTCAGAGAAGTTAGGCAATCATCCACGGTCAGGCTAGTGAAGGCCTACTTTATGCGGTATTATTGAAAACGACAGGAGATCTGATGAAAAAGATTATTTCAAATGTAAGCTTGATAAGAAAGTTGCCAGGGCCACTTAGGCTCTGAATGGGCGTGGAGACATTGTGTTGAACAAGTGATGTGAGACTTTTGGGTGACTGGGAAAATGAGGGAGTAGTTGAGAAAAGGCAGAATAATTATAAAGCCTGGGGGCAGCAAGGTACTTCTTTTTTGTACCCACAGTCTTAGATATACTTAGCACAGTATGTCCTAAGTAAATATTTTAATTGAATTAAGTTTTATTTTGAATTGAGTCAGAAAACATGATCTTAAAAACAAAAATGATATCCAATTTATATTTGAAAGTGTGTCCTCGGTGTTGTACTATAGTTAGTTAGAAAATATCTTTGACTAAATAAGACATGTCTTTTTCCATTAGACTAACCATTCTATGTGGTTGCTTCTTTCTCGTTATCAAAATATTTATTTTTGTAAAAGAGAAATTAAATAACTTTGAGCTTTGTACATCAGAAAAAAAAAGCTACCAAAGAACACTATGAAGAATGTGGGGAATGCCCTCTTTGTCTTATGATAATTTATGCTTAATAGGTTAGTAACATGTATAAGGATCTTTTTAGCACTAGCCAGTGGAATCACCCTGTGACCAGCTCCCTAAAGCACTGCCTGTTTAGCAGGCAGCAAGGGGTGGAAAGGGCTCCAAACAATTCTGGACTGTTGCACTGCCCTTGGTTCTCCCCTGGTATTGGTTACGATATAAGGTGTACTTGTGCGGCTTTGGTACATGAGGGAACTGGTTCATTCATTATGTTTACAGAGATCAAAGAAGATCAGAGGGACTTTGCCCAAGTGCCAATATGGAGCAGGTGTCATCAACAGGCAGACCTGTGCAAATCACTGTGACGGAGGGATATGACTTGGTAAAGTGTTTTTGGAATTCTGAAAAGTCCCTAGTTTATTCATTCTTCTTGAAAGTACATTTGCCTTTGAGCTCAGGTCTCCCTGTCAGACATCTACCTGTGGGTTGGGGGAAGATGTGTTGGGAGCAGCAGTGGGAAGAATGAAGTTTTGCATCACCCTGTACCACCAAACCTGCTGGCTTTACATAGCAATGGCACTTCCTTCTCAGTGTTATTGTTAGTCCTCATTGTTGGTCTGTCATCCTCAAGTCACATAACTATGTGTGTAAGACACTTGGCATTTGAATACTAAGTTTAACAGGGGTGAAACAAGAAGTGGTTTTCATTTTTCTAGACAACAGTTCCTTTCTCCTGAAATGGATCTGAACCCTTCCAGAGCTTCTCTTGTGATTAATTTCATTGGATGAATTTAAATAATAAAACTACAATATGACATAAGTATTAAAAACTACAGGAATACTGAAACAGCAAAATATTCACTCAGTATTATGAAGTCCAAATGCTTATTCCAAAACAGGATGTGATAAATGATCTCTACTTTTTTTAAAAGGTATATATAAAAAATGTATATATAAATGTGTATGCATACATACACATACATATATATGCACAGCAAAACTCTAGAAAATATATTCTAAAATGTTAATAGTACATGCATGTTAGAGTGAGATGATAGGTAATTCGTTTTCCTATGTGTTTATCTCACTTTTTCAAATGTTGCACAATACATTTTTGTAATCATATAAACACAATAAATATTAGTTTTCAAAACTCCAACATAATGGCATATAAATAGGATGTTGGGTATAGGTTAACTGGATTTGGTAGTGACTTTCTACCTACCCCTTTTATAATTTGTGATATGGCTTGTTATGAAAACATGGAAAATGCTATTTAGTTCAAGTTAATGGGTTGCCAGATGTGTAGGAAAATTCTCTATTTGATGTAATTGTAAAGTGGTACGTTTCTGTTAACAGGAAGGTTTTAAAAGAGATTCTCCAGTTACCTTTATTCGTGCAGAATTCAATCAGGTGGTTCTGGGAGACTCTGCAAAAGTTACTGTTTCTACAGAAGGAAATGCAAAATACAACTTCACTAGCAGTTTTGAGGTCAATCCTGAAGGAGGAATTACTTTAGATGACATTGCCCACAAACCTGTGTTCTGTAAGTCCTTGTGGTTCTAAAAATCTTAATTATATAAGTATGTTATGAGGAGATTCTGAGGAATTAGTAGCCATTGTTGGAACAAATTAACTCACCTTCATAATCAAGGAATAATGTGGTATATTTTGAGTTTTACCTGCTTCTGGCAGCAGTCACCATGGCCTACTAATTTTAATCAGTTTTTATCAGAAACCTTCTGTCATATGACTTGACTTTGCTACCCTTATCTCTTAAGTTGAGTTGGGAGTTTTACAGGAATCTGTATTCAGGGTTGCCAGAATTAGAAAAAAATGAAGAAAAAAAAAAGGAACATACACTAAAAAATAATTTGTTATCTGAAATTCACATTTAATTGGGCATCCCATATTTTACCTGGCAACTCTATCTGTACTTCTGTATACTGAACATACTGTATAACAATGATTACCTTGCCTCCCTTGTTTGCTAGAGGAAGTACTTTTTGATATTGGGGCTGTCTCTTATTTATTTCACAATTGCTAGTGCCTAGAAATATCTGAGATATAAAAGGGCTCAAAAAGAGTTTTTTGAATGAATGAATAGATGGTTTCCTTATCTAAACTTTTACAGTTTCTAACTACATGGTAGTATTTCTGACATAATCTGTTCCTACACCTATATACTAGTCTAAGACTTTTTTTGTTTTTACTCCTACTCTTTATTTTTTGTTTTGTTATTTTTTTAGTGGCACATCTCCTTGGGTATCTGCCAGAAAACACAGATTCCAAGATCCCAAACCAGAGAGTTGGGACATGGGTATCTATAAAGTATTCCAGAGCAGTGTTTTCCAAACCTGAGGTTTTCTAAGGCTGTGGTAGAAAATAGTCTTCATGGTCCCACCCCAGACCACCAAATTCACAACTGCCAGGGGTGGACACTAGGAAGCTGCATGTTGGAATGAAAGTCTCAAGTGACTCCTGGGAAACACTGCTTCAGAACAGTGATTCCTAGCTCTGGCCTAGCTGGGACTCAGTCACCAATAAAAGCATCCATCTGACCCATACTCTCTGACCACTCCCTTCTACTTCTTTCTTCATTGATCTGTGCTTTTCTGTCATGTCAAATAAGAGAAGTATCTTGATTGTCTTTCTTCCCTTGCATGTTCGATGAAAGAGGCAGAACTAGAATATTATTTTAAATGTGTCACTGAATTCATGAGAAAAAAAGGGCAAGGGCAAACCCTTTGTTCTAGAAGCAAAGCAGGAACAAAAATGTGCAACTCTTGGACAGCTGCCATTGGTGTGCGGTGGTGTTGGGGAAAAGGATAATAGCCCAAAATCTAGGGACTTGGGTTCTAATGCTCTTACAGGGTCAGAGACCTTGGGCTACTGTAGATGGGGAGTTGAGACTGAAACCAGCCCCCTCCCCAACAAGCCAAAAATCACAAAGAGTAGGCTAGAAAAAAAATCCACTTACCATCACACCTTTCTAGCCCCTGGATAGACAAAAAAGTTTTCCTTAAAAATTAGTAATCACAAGGTTATATGCCTATCATTAAATAATACATATTGTCTTAAAACATGCAACACTTATATAATAAAAACTGGTACATACTAGGCCATAAAGGAAGTCCTGCTATAAACCAAAGAATCAGTTGCATACAGACTAAGTTCACTGATGAGAATACAACAGTCAGCAAAATTAGAAATCGATAACAAAAAGATAGCAAAAAAAAAATCCATTTGTTTGAAGACATACTTATGACTAATTCGTGGGACAAAGAAGAAATCATAATACACTGCAAGGCATTTAGAATTAATCAAGAGTAAAACACCAAATATCAACCTTTGGGATATAGATAAAGTAGTACTTAGAGATACATTTATAACCTAAAGTGCAGTCATTAGAATATTTAAAACAGAACTTCTGCCTCCAAGAAGAAGGAGTAGATATACTTTAACCTCATTAAGCCTCATTAAGTACAACTCCAAACCCTGGACATTATGTATAAAACAGATTCTGAAACATGGAGAGAAGGAAACCTAAGACATGAGGAAAGACACAGTGGTGAGTTCCTTGGGTTTTCTTTTTACCTCATATATCCCAGATTTATGCTGAAGAAGCCAGCAACCTGGAAATATGAATGGATACAGACCAAAAAAAGAAAGAAAGAAACCCCAACAAAAGTCTGTTCTCTAACCAAAAGACCAGGAAAGGGGTTGCATAGCAAGACAGAAAACTTTTAGACAGTAACTGCTTTAGAGAAATACCACAGGGAAAAAAATAAAGCCCCACCCACACCCAAACTGAGTGAGGAACCTAGACTTCCACTCATAAAGCCCCAATACCCTAGCTGGGTGGCAAGAAACCAGGATTCATACCAAGAATTGGAAGATCTCAAACTGAATTTAAAAAGACAATCAGTAGATGCTAACAACAACATGACAGATATTTCAGAATTATTAGACAAATATTTTAAACAAACCTTGGTAAAAATGCTTTAATAAGCAGTTGCAAATATGCTGGAAACAAATGAAAAAAATAAAAGACTCAACAGAGAAATATAAAAAGCTCAGTGCATGGGCTTGACAGTACAATGGAGGAGACAGAGGAATGAGTTGGTGAGCTAGAAGACAGAGATTATCCAATTTGAGTAACACAGAAGAAATAGACTAAAAGGAAAATATGAACAAAGTCTTAGAGGCCCCTGTGAAACTATGACAAAAGGCCTAATATTAGTATTACTAGCATCTCAGACAGGAGAAAGAGGGTGAGGTCAAAGAAGTATCCAAAGAAATAAAGTCTGAAAACGCCCTAACTTTGGCAAGAGGCATAAACCTACAGATTCAAGAAACTGAGCAAACTCCCAACAGGATAAACCCAAAGAAACCCATATTAAGAAACATCATAATTAAACTTCTGAAAACTAAAGACATAGAAAAAGAACTGAAAGTAGGAGAAAACAATTAGAATGACATCAATTTCTCATTAGAAACCATGGAGACCTGCAGGAAAAGCAGAGTATTTTCAAAGTGACTAAAAACTGTCCATCCAGGTATAACAATGAGGCAAAAATGAAGGAACAAAATAGCAGCAGACTCACAGACTCCAAGAAGGGACTAGTGGTTACCAAAGGGGATGGGTGGGGGAGGGCAGAAGGGGAGGGAGGGAGAAGGGGGTTGTGGGGTATCATGATTGGTGCACATGGTGTGTGTGGGGTCACGGGGAAGACAGTGTAGCTCAGAGAAGACAAATAGGGACTCTGTGGCATCTTCACTGATGGACAGTGACTGCAATGGGGTATGGGGGGGCGTTGATAATAAGTGTGAATGTAATAACCACATTGCTTTTCTTGTGAAACCTTCCTAAGAATATATATCAATGATACCTTAATAAAAAAAAAACTGTCCATCCAGGATCCAATACCCAGAGAAAAGATATGAAGGAGAAATCAAGGTATTCTCAGATGAAAGAAGAGTAAGAATTTATCACCAGCAGACCTACCCTAAAACAGTGGCTGACGGAATTTTCACAGAAAGGAAATGATGAAAGAACAAACTGAGGAACATCAAGAAAGATAACAAATTGTGGTAAACAAAACTTGGATAAAGTAAGCTTTCCTTCTTGAGTTTTCTAAATTGTGTTTGACACCTGAAACAAAGCGTAACACTATCTGATGCAGTTCTAAGTATATACTGAGAAAATATTTCAGGCAATTTTTAATTAGGGAGGACAAAGAGAAGTAAGGGGAAGTAAAATTTCTGCACTTCACTCAAACTAGTGAAATGATGACAACAGTAGAGTGTAGTAAGTAATGTATACATAATGCAATACTTAGAGCAACAACTAAAAAATCTACACAGAGATATATTAAAAGTATTACAGATAAACCAAAATGGAATTCTACAGAATGTTCAAGTAATCCACAGGAAGGCAGAAAAAAGGAAACTAAGAACTGAAAAAGAGAGGGCAAACAAAAAACCCCAGCAAACTAAAGCCCTCATATATTAATAATTACATTAAATATATCACGATACAGAGGTTGCAGAGTGGATTAAAAAACATGACCTAACTATGTGCTGTGTACAAGAAACTCAAAATATAACCATATATATAGTCAGGTAAAAAGCAAAACGTGTATCATGCCCACATTAATCAAAACAAGTAGAAGTGACTATATAAGCATCAGATAAACTTTGCAAAAAAAAATAGAGACCGAGAAGTTCACTATATAATGACAAAAGTATCAATCCATCAAGAAGACATAGCAATCCTAAATATGTATGCACCAAACAACAGAGCTGTGAAAACTGATAGGAGCTGATAAAACTGAAAGGAGAAATAGACAGATCCACAATTATAGCTGGAGATGTAAAATACCTCTGAACAATTCATAGAATAACTAGATAGAAATTCAGGAAGGATATAGAAAAACTCAACAACACCATCAACCAACAAGATCTAATCAATATTTATAGAACACCCAGTAGCAGAATACACAATATGTTCAAAAGCCCACAGACCATAAAGCAAAACCATATCCTGCATTGTAAACTTAACCTCAACAAATTTAGGTGAATTAAAATAATACAGAATGTGTTCTCTGACAACAGCAGTAGCAAAGTAGAAATAAATAATAGAAAGATAACCAAAAACTCTCCAAATCCTTCAAAACTAAAAGACACACTTTTTTATAATTGAAGTGTAGTTGATATACAATATTATATTGATTTCAAGTGTACACACAGTGGTTCAGCAGTTACCCACATTATTAAATCCTCACCCCAATTAGTGAAGTTACTATCTGTCAACATAGGAAGATGTTACAGAATCATTGGATATAGTCTCCATGCTGTACTACCAACCCTGTGACCAACTTATGTTATGATTTGATTGAGGATTTTTGTGCCCATTTATCCCCGTCACTCACCCCACCTCTCCCCCATGGAAACCACCACAAAGACACACTTTTACATAATCCATGGGTTAAAGAGGGAATCTCAAGGAAATTGAAAAATACATTGAGCTGAATGGAAATAAAAATACAACATATCAAAGTTTGTGGGACATAGCTAAAGCACTACTGAGAAAATTTACAGCACTAAATTCATACACTAGAAAAGGAGAAAAATCTCAAATCAGTAATAAAAACTCTCACTTCAAGGACCTATAAAAAGAGCAAAAGAAATCCAAAGCAATGGAAGGAAATAAAAAAAGCAGAAGTCAATGAATTGCAAACAGAAAAACAATCAGGAAAATCAGTGAAACAAACAGCTGGTTATCTGAAAACATCAAAAAAAATCTCTAAGACTGACAGAGAGGGAGGATGCCACAAATTATCAATATTAGGAATAAATAGAATAATACCAGAGATACTGCAGACATTAAAACGATATTAAGTAAATATTAAGTACAACTCTACATGTATAAATTTGACAACAAAACTTCTTGAAAAACACAAACCACAAGTCACCCTACATGAAATAAATTAAGTTGCTCTAAAACTCTTTAGGAAATTGGATTCATAATTTCAAATCTCCAAGGCCAGATAGCTTCACTGGATAATTCTACCAAAAGTTTTAATGAAAACTAAACTAATTCTACTGACCTTCCAGAAAATAGAAGAGGAAGAAACACTTCAATTCATTTTATGAAGTTACTGTTACACTGATACCACAACCAAAGACAGTACAAAAAAAGAAAACTACAGGCCAGTGTCATGAATATAGACATAAAAATCCTGACAAAATAATAGCAGATTTGTCAAATTCTACTTGCCAAATAGAATTCAGCAATTAAAAAAAAAAAAGAAACCACCATTGTAGGGGTTTGATTCCAGGGATTCAAGGCTGGTTCAATATTTGAAAATTAATCAATGTATTCCACTATATTCATAGTCTGAAGAAGAAAAAGCACATTGATCATATTGATTAAAACAGCAACAGCATTTGGCAAAACTCAACACCAGTTCATGACTAAAAACTCTCAGGGAAATACAAATAGAGGGAACTTCCTCAACCTGATAAAGGCTTTCACTATACTTACTGGTGAAAGATGGAATGCTTTCCCCCTAAGGTTGGGGACAAGTCAGAGGTCTGCTTCCACAGCTCATATTAACATAGAGCTGAAGTTCTAGACAGTGCAATAAGGTAAGAAAAGGGAATAGAAGATACATAGATCTGAAGTAAATCTTCCTATTTGCAGATGACATGAATATCTACATAGAAAACATCAAGGAGTATACAAAACATATAGAAAGAAAAAGTGAGTTAAACAAGATTATAGGATGCAAGATAAATGTACAAAAATCATTTCTATATACTAGTGATAAATACAAGGACACTGATGTTAAAAATACAGTACCATTTACAATTGCCTTTTAAAATTAAATACTTGGTGTAAATTTAGCAAAACGTATATAGGACTTATGTGCTGAAAACTGTTGAATGAAATTTTTAAAAAGATCTTTATAAATGGAGAGACATACTGTGCTCATAGACTAGAAGATTTAACATAGTTAAGATTAAATGTAATTCCTGTCAAAATTCCAGAAAGATATTTTTTGTAGATATGGACAAGACCAACCTAAAGTTTATATGGAAAACCAAAGGAACTAGAATAGTCAAAACAATTTTGGAAAAGAATAAAACAGGAAGTATCAGTGTACTTGATTTCATGATTTACTATATAGCTACATTAATCAAAATTGTGTGGTGTTGGTAGAAATATAGACACATAGATCAATGAAAAGCATAGAGAACACAAAAATAGACCCATTCAAATATGTGTAGCTGATTTTTGACAAAAGTGCAAAAATCAATTCATTGGAGGAAAGATAACCTTTTCAACAAATGATGTTAGAGCAACAAAAGGAAACTCAACTTTAGTCTCATACCATTTACAAAAATTAACTAAAATGGATCACAGACTTAAGTGTAAATTGTAAAGCTACAAAATGTTAAGGAAATAAACAAAATTTTCAATATCTAAGTTTGGCAGAGTTTTTTTTTTAATTAAGGTATCATTGATATACCATCTTATGAAGGAGTCACATGAGCAACATTGTGGTTTCAACATTCACCCATATTATCAATCCCCCCCCATTACAATCACTGTCTATCAGCATAGTAAGATTAGGCAAAGAGTTCTTAACACCAAAAGTATGATCCATAAAAGGAAAAAAACTAATGAGTTGAACTTCATCGAAATTAAAAGCTTGCTCTGTGCAAGATCCTCTTGAGAAGATTAAAGACAAGCTACAGAGAGAAAATATTTGCAAATCACAATCTGACAAAGCATTAGTACCTAGAAAATTAAAGAACTCTCAAAATTCAACAGTAAAAAATTCCAAACAATCCAGTTGCAAAGTAGACAAAGGATATGAAGAGACATTTCACCAAAGAGGATATACAGATGGCATATAAGAATATGAAAAAGTGTTCAACACCATTAGCCATTAGGGAAATGCAAATAAGAACCACAATGAGATACCACAATGTACCTTATGAGGATGGCTAAAATAAAAACTAGTGAAAACATTGAATGCTGACAAGTTTGTAAAGAACTTGGATCACTGATACATTGCTGGTAGGAATATAAAATGTCAAGATTTCTGGTGGGAATGTCACATGTTACTCTAGAAACCAGTTTGGCAATTTCTTTAAGGACTAAATATGCAAACTATGATATGAAAGAGTAGTTGCACTCCTGAGCATATATCCCAGTAAAATGAAGATGAATTCACCCCAAAAACAGCACATTATTGGTTTTCCTTTTTTAAAAATTAAGGTATCATTGATATACACTCTTATATAAGTTTCACAAGAAAAACAATGTGGTTATTACATTCACTCTTATTATCAAGTCCCGCTCCCTGTACCCCATGACAGTCACAGTCCATCAGTGTAGTAAGATGCCACAGGGTTCCTATTTGTCTTCTCTGACCTACATTGTTTTCCCTGTGATCCCACACACACGATGTGCACCAATCATGATACCACACAATCCCCTTCTCCCTCCCTCCCCACCCGCCCTCACCACCCCTCCCCTTTGGTAAAACCACTAGTTCCTTCTTGGAATCTGTGAGTCTGCTGCTATTTTGTTTCTACAGTTTTGCTTCGTTGTTATCTCCACAAATGAGGGAAATCATTTGGTATTTATCTTTCTCTCCCTGACTTATTTCACTGAGCATAATACCCTCTAGCTCCATCCATGTTGTTGCAATGGTAGGATTTGTTTCTTATGGCTGAATAGTATTCCATGTGTATATGTACCACATCTTCTTTATCCATTCATCTACTGATGCACACTTAGACTGCTTCCATTTCTTGGCTAATGTAAACAGTGCTGTGATAAACATAGGGGTGCATATGTCTTTTTGAATCTGGGATCCTGCATTCTTAGCATAAACTCCTAGCAGTGGAATTCCTGGGTCAAATGGTATTTCTGTTTTGAGTGTTTTGAGGAACCTCCATACTGCTTTCCACAATGCTTGAACTAGTTTACATTCCCACCAGCAGTGTAGGAGGGTTCCCCTTTCTCTGCATCACTGCCAGCATTTGTTGTTCCTAGCCTTTTATATTGGCCGTCCTAACTGGTGTGAGATGATACCTCATTGTGATTTTTATTTGCTTTTCCCTGATGTTTAGCGATGTGGAGCATCTTTTCATGTGCCTGATGGCCATCTGAATTTCTTCTTTACAGAAGTGACTGTTCATATCCTCCACCCATTTTTTAATAGGGTTATTTGCTTTTTGGGTGTGGAGGCGTGTGAGTAATTTATATATTTTGGATGTTAACCCCTTGTCGGATATGTCATTTACAAATATATTCTCCTATACTGTAGGATGACTTTTTGTTCTGCTGTTGGTGTCCTTTGCCGTCCAGAAGCTTTTTAGTTTGGTGTCGTCCCATGAGTTCATTTTTGCTTTTGTTTCCTTGCTCAAGGAGATGCATTCAGGAAGAAGTTGCTCATGCTTATACTCAGAAGATTTTTGTCTATTTTGTCTTCTAAGAGTTTTATGGTTTCATGACTTACATTCAGGTCTTTGATCCATTTCGAGTTTACTTTTGTTTATGGGGTTAAACAATAATCCAGTTTCATTCTCTTGCATGTAGCTGTCCAGTTTTGCCAACACAAGCTGTTGAAGAGGCTGTCATTTGCCCATTGTATGTCCATGGCTCCTTTATCATATATTATTTGACCATATATGCTTGGGGTTATATCTGGACTCTCTGTTCTGTTCCATTGATCTATGGGTCTGTTCTTGTGCCAGCACCAAATTGTCTTGATAACTGTGGCTTTGTAGTAGGGCTTGATGTTGGGGAGCATAATCCCATCAGCTTTATTCTTCCTTCTCAGGATTGCTTTGGCTATTCGGGGTCTTTTGTGGTTCCATTTGAATTTTAGAATGATTTTCCCTAGTTCATTGAAGAATGCTGTTGGTATTTTGATAGGAATTGCATTGAATCTGTAGATTGCTTTAGGCAGGATGGCAATTTTGACAATATTAATTCTTCCTATCCATGAGCATGGGATGTGTTTCCATTTATTGGTTTCTTCTTAATTTCTCTCATGAGTGTCTTGTAGTTTTCAGAGTATAAGTATTTCACTTCCTTGGTTAGTTTTATTCCTAGGTATTTTATTCTTTTTGATGCAACTGTGAATGGAATTGTTTTCCTGATTTCTCTCTCTGCTAGTTCATTGTTATTGTATAGGAAAGCCACAGATTTCTGTGTATTAATTGTATCCCGCAACTTTGCTGAATTCTGATATTAGGTCTAGTAGTTTTGGAGTGGATTCTTTAGGGTTTTTTATGTACAATATCATGTCATATGCAAACAGAGACAGTTTGACTTCTTCCTTGCCAATCTGGATGCCTTGTATTTCTTTGTGTTGTCTGATTGCCGTGGCTAGGACCTCCAGTACTATGTTGAATAAAAGTGGGGAGAGTGGGCATCCTTGTCTTGTTCCCGATCTTAAAGGATAAGCTTTCAGCTTCTCACTGTTAAATATAATGTTGGCTGTGGGTTTTTCATATATAGCCTTTATTATGTTGGGTTACTTGCCCTGTATACCCATTTTGTTGAGAGTTTTTATCACGAGTGCATGTTGAATTTTGTCAAATGCTTCTCCAGCATCTATGGAGATGATCATGTGGTTTTTGTCCTTCTTTTTGTTGATGTAGTGGATGATGCTGATGGATTTTCGAATGTTGTATCATCCTTGCAACCCTGGGATGAATCCCACTTGATCATAATGGATGATCTTTTTGATGTATTTTTGAATTCGGTTTGCTAATATTTTGCTAAGTATTTTTGCATGTATGTTCATTGGGGATATTGGTCTGTAGTTTTCTTTTTTTGTGGTGTCTTTGCCTGGTTTTGGTATTAGAGTGATGTTGGTCTCGTAGAAAGAGTTTGGGAGTATTCCCTCCACTTCTACTTTTTGGAAAACTTTAAGGAGGAAGGGTATTAGGTCTTCACTAAATGATAAAATTCAGTGGTGACACCATCTGGTCCTGGAATTTTCTTCTTAGGTAGTTTTTTAATTACCAATTCAATTTTGTTGCTAGTAATTGGTCTCTTCAGATTTTCTGTTTCCTCCTGGGTCAGTCTTGGAAGGTTTTTTTTTTCTAGAAAGTTGTCCATTTCTTCTAGGTTTTCCAGTTTGTTACCATATAATTTTTTATAGTATTCTCTCATAATTCTTTGTATTTCTGTGGTGTCCTTAGTGATATTTCCTTTCTCATTTCTGATTCTGTTTACATGTGTAGACTCTCTTTTTTCCTTGATAAGTCTGGCTAGGGGGTTATCTATTTTGTTAATTTTCTCAAAGAACCAGCTCCTGCTTTCATTGATTCTTTCTATTGTATTATTGTTCTCAATTTTATTTATTTCTGCTTTAATCTTTATTATGTCCCTCCTTCTACTGACTTTGGGCCTCATTTGTTCGTTCTTCCTAGTTTCATTAATTGTGAGTTTAGACTGTTCATTTGGGATTGTTCTTCTTTTCTTAGATAAGCCTGTATTTCAATATATTTCCCTCTTAGCATGACCTTCGCTGCATTTTGCGGTGTTGAACTATTGTTGTTATTTGTCTCCATATATTGCTTGATTTCTGTTTTTATTTGGTCATTGAGCCATTGATTATTTAGGAGCATGTTATTAAGCCTCCATGTGTTTGTAGGCTTTTTAATTTTTTGGTGTAATTTATGTCTAGTTTCATACCTTTGTAGTCTGAGAAACTGGTTGGTACAATTTCAATCTTTTAAAATTTACTGAGGCTCTTTTTGTGGCCTAGGATATGATCTATTCTTGAAAATGTTCCATGTGCACTTGAGAAAGACTATGTATCCTGTTGCTTTTGAATGGAGTGTTCTGTAGATGTCTGTTAGGTCCATCTGTTCTAATATGTTGTTCAGTGCCTCTGTCTCTTTACTTATTTTCTGTCCGGTTGATTTGTCCTTTGGAGTGAGTGGTGTGTTGAAGTCTCTCAAAATGAATGCATTGCGTTATATTTCCCCCTTTAATTCTGTTAGTATTTGTTTCACATATGTAGGTGATCCTGTGTTGGGTGCATAGATATTTATAACAGTTATATCCTCCTGTTGGACTGACCGTTTTATCATTATGTAATGTCCTTCTTTGTCTCTTGTGACTTTTTTTTACCTTGAAGTCTATTTTGTATGATACCAGTACTGCAACTCCTGCTTTTTTCTCACTATTATTTGCATGAAATATCTTTTCCCATCCCTTCACTTTCAGTCTGTGTATGTCTTTGGGTTTGAAGTGATTCTCTTGTAGGAAACATATAGATGGGTCTTGTTTTTATATCCATTCAGTGATTCTATGTCTTTGATTGGTGCATTCAGACCATTGACATTTAGGATGATTATCGATAGGTATGTACTTATTGCCATTGCAGGCTTTAGATTCGTGGTTACCAAAGGTTCAAGGGTAATTCCCTTACTATCTCACAGTCTAACTTAACTCAGTTTGTATGCTATTACAAACACAACCTAAAGGTTCTTTTTTTTCTCCTTTTTCTTCCTCCTCCATTCTTTGTATGTTATGAATCATATTCTATAGTCTTTGTCGAACCCTTGGGTGATCTGTTTAGCCTTAAGAATACGTCAATCTATAGGAGTCCCTCCAAAATGCACTGTAAAGGTGGTTTGTGGGAGGTAAATTCTCTCAGCTTTTGCGTATCTGAAAAATTTTTAATCCCTCCTTCAAATTTAAATTATAACCTTGCTGGATAGAGTATTCTTGGTTAAAGGGCCTTCTGCTTCATTGCGTTAAATATATTGTGCCACTCCCTTCTGGCCTGTAAGGTTTCTGCTGAGAAATCTGATGATAGCCTGATGGGTTTTCCTTTGTAGGTGATCTATTTTCTCTCTCTAGCTGCTTTGACAAGTCTGTCTTTATCCTTGATCCTTGCCATTTTACTTATTATATGTCTTGATGTTGTCTTCCTTGGTTCCCTTGTGTTGGTAAATATGTGCCCCTCCATGGCTTGAGAGACTATTTCCTTCCCCAGATTGGGGAAGTTTTCAGCAATTACCTCCTCAATGACACTTTCTATCCCTTTTTCTTTCTCTTCTTGTTCTGATACCCCTATAATGTGAATTTTGTTCCGTTTGGATTGGTCACACAGTTCTCTCAATATTCTATTTATAATTTATTTTCGTATCATTAATCTACAATTACATGTGCAATATTATGGTTATTAAACTACCCCCTTCATCGGGTCCCCCCCCACCAAGACCATTATATTCACTGCCCATCAGCATAGTGAGATGCTATAGAATCACTACTTGTATTCTCTGAGTTGTACAGCCCTCCCCGTGCCCACCCAACATTACGTGTGCTAATCTAATGCCCCTTTTCCCCTCTTATCCCTCCCTTCCCACCCATCATCCCCAGTCCCTTTCCCTTTGGTAACTATTAGTCCATTCTTGGGTTCTGTGAGTCTGCTGCTGTTTTGTTCCTTCAGTTTTTTCTTTGTTCTTATGCTCCACATATGAGTGAAATCATTTGATACTTGTCTTTTTCAGCTTGGCTTATTACACTGAGCATAATACCCTCTACCTCCATCCATGTTGTTGCAAATGTATGGATTTGTTTTCTTTTTATGGCTGTATAGTATACCATTGTGTATATGTACCACATCTTCTTTATCCATTCATCTACTGATGGACACTTAGGTTGCTTCCATTTCTTGGCTATTGTAAATAGTGCTGTGATAAACATAGGGGTGCGTCTGTCTTTTTCAAACTGGGCTGCTGCATTCTTAGGGTAAACTCCTAGGAGTGGAATTCCTGGGTCAAATGGTATTTCTATTTTGAGTTTTTTGAGGAACCTCCATACTGCTTTCCACAATGGTTGAACTAATTTGCATTCCCACCAGCAGTGTAGGAGGGTTCCCTTTTCTCCACATCCTCGCCAACATTTGTTGTTGTTTGTGTTTTGGATATTGGCTATCCTCACTGGTGTGAGGTGGTATCTCATTATGGCTTTAATCTGCATTTCTCTGATGATTAGTGATGTGGAGCATCTTTTCATGTGCCTGTTGGACATCTGAATCTCTTCTTTAGAGAAGTGTCTATTCATGTCCTCTGCCCATTTCTTAATTGGATTATTTGATTTTTGTTTGTTAAGGTGTGTGAGTTCTTTATATATTTTGGATGTCAACCCCTTATCAGATACATCATTTATGAATATATTCTCCCATACTGTAGGATGTCTTTTTGTTCTGCTGATGGTGTCCTTTGCTGTACAGAAGCTTTTCAGCTTGATATAGTCCCACTTGTTCATTTTTGCTTTTGTTTCCCTTGCCCGGGAGATATGTTCATGAAGATGTCGCTCATGTTTATGTCCAAGAGATTTTTGCCTATGTTTTTTTCTAAGAGTTTTATGGTTTCATGACTTACATTCAGGTCTTTGATCTGCCTTGAGTTTACCTTTGTGTATGGGGTTAGACAGTAGTCCAGTTTCATTCTCTTACATGTAGCTGTCCAGTTTTTCCAACACCAGCTGCTGAAGAGGCTGTCATCTCCCCATTTTATATCCAAGGCTCCTTTATCAAATATTAATTGACTGTATATGTTTGGGTTAATGTTTGGATTTTCTATTCTGTTCCACTGGTCTGTGGGTCTGTTTTTGTGCCAATACCAAATTGTCTTGATTACTGTGGCTTTGTAGTAGAGCTTGAAGTCAGGGAGCGTAATTCCCCATTTTATTCCTCCTTCTCAGGATTGCTTTGGCTATTCGGGGTCTTTCGTGGTTCCATATGAATTTTAGAATTATTTGTTCGAGTTCATTGATGAAAGCTGTTGGTAGTTTGATAGGGATTGCATTGAATCTGTAGATTGCTTTAGGTAGTATAGCCATTTTGACAATATTTATTCTTCCTAGCCAAGAGCATGGAATGCATTTCCATTTGTTAGTGTCCTCTTTAATTTCTGTTAGGAGTGTCTTGTAGTTTTTAGAGTACAGGTCTTTCACTTCATTAGGGTTATTCCTAGGTATTTTATTCTTTTTGATGTAATTGTGAATGGAATTGTTTTTCTGATTTCTCTTTCTGTTAGTTCATCGTTAGTGTATAGAAAAGCAACAGATTTCTGTGTGTTAATTTTGTATCCTGCAACTTTGCTGAATTCAGATTTTAGTTCTAGTAGTTTTGGACTGGAGTCTTTAGGGTTTTTTATGTACAGTATCATGTCATCTGCAAATAGTGACAAATTGACTTCTTCTTTACCAATCTGGACGCCTTGTATTCCTTTGTTTTGTCTGATTGCCATGGCTAGGACCTCAAGAACTATGTTGAATAACAGAGGAGAGAGTGGGCATCCCTGCCTTCTTCCCGATCTTAGATGAAAAGCTTTCAGCTTTTCGCTGTTAAGTATGATGTTAGCTGTGGGTTTGTCATATATGGCCTTTATGATGTTGAGGTATTTGCCGTCTATACCCATTTTGTTCAGAGTTTTAATCATGAATGGATGCCGAATTTTGTCAAATGCTTTTTCAGCATCTATGGAGATGACCATGTGGTTTTTGTTCTTCTTTTTGCTGATGTGGTGGATGATGTTGATGGATTTTCGAATGTTGTACCATCCTTGCATCCCTGAGATGAATCCCACTTGATCATTGTGTATGATCCTCTTGATGTATTTTTTAATTCAGTTTGCTAATATTTTGTTGAGTATTTTTGCATCTACGTTCATCAGGGATATTGGTCTGTAATTTTCTTTTTTGGTGAGGTCTTTGCCTGGTTTTGGTATTAGAGTGATGCTGGCTTCATAGAATGAGTTTGGAAGCATTCCCTCCTCTTCTCTTTTTTGGAAAACTTTAAGGACAATGGGTGTTATTTCTTCTCTATATGTCTGGTAGAATTCAGAGGTGAATCCATCAGGCCTGGGGGTTTTCTTCTTGGGTAGTTTTTTGATTACCGGTTCTATTACGTTGCTGGTGATTGGTCTGTTTAGTTTGTCTCTTTCTTGCTTGGTCAGTCTTGGAAGGTTGTATTTTTCTAAGAAGTTGTCCATTTCTTCTATGTTTTCCAGCTTGTTAGCATATAGATTCTCATAATATTCTCTTATAATTCTTTGTATTTCTGTGGGGTCCGTTGTGATTTTTCCTTTCTCATTTCTGATTCTGTTTATGTGTGTAGATTCTCCTTTTCTCTTAATGAGTCTGGCTAGGGGTTTATCTATTTTGTCAATTTTTTCTAAGAACCAGCTCTTGGTTTCATTGATTTTTTTTCTATTGTTTTATTCTTCTCAATTTTATTTATTTTTTTCTCTGACCTTTATTATGTCCCTCCTTCTGGTGACTTTGGGCCTCATCTGTTCTTCTTTTTCCAGTTTCAGTAATTGTATCTTTAGACTATTCATTTGGGAATGTTCTTCCTTTTTAAAATAGGCCTGGATTGCAATATTCTTTCCTCTTAGAACTGCCTTTGCTGCGTCCAACAGAAGTTGTGGCTTTGTGTTGTTGTTGTCATTAGTCTCCATATATTTTTTGATTTCTGTTTTGATTTGGTCGCTAACCCATTGATTAATTAGGATAATGTTGTTAAGTCTCCATGTATTTGTGAGCCTTTTTGCTTTCTTTCTAAGATTTATTTCTAGTTTTATACCTTTGTGATCTGAGAAGTTGGTTGGTAGGATTTCAATATGTTTGAATTTACTGAGGTTCTTTTTGTGGCCTAGTATGTGGTCTATTCTGGAAAATGTTCCATGTGCACTTGAGAGGAATGTGTATCCTGTTGCTTTTGGGTGTAGAGTTCTGTAGATGTCTGTTAGGTCCATGTGTTCTAGTGTGTTGTTCAGTGCCTCTGTGTCTTTACTTATCCTTTGTCTGGTTGTTCTGTCCTTTGGAGTGAGTGGTGTGCTGAAGTCTCCTAAAATGAATGCATTACTGTCTATTTCCTCCTTTAGTTCTGTTAATACTTGTTTCACATATGTCGGCGCTCCTGTGTTGGGTGCATATATATGTATAATGGTTATATCTTCTTGTTGGACTGACCCTTTTATCATTATGTAATGTCCTTATTTATCTCTTGCTACTTTCTTCGTTTTGAAATCTATTTTGTCTGATCCAAGTGCTGCAACACCTGCTTGCCGGGGCCTGCCAGCAGGAGTCGAACAATTCCTGAGTGGGGGCGTCGGGCTGTATATACAAGATGACAGGAGGGCAAACCGTCTGTTGCAGAATGCAGAATGCCAAGAAGCTTTATTCAGGGATGGCTTATATACACCTGAATTGCCTACAGAACAATACAATGGGCTGGCCCAGGTGTGTGGTCTTGAGATAAGACCTCCCTACATTCCTCAGATACTTGTTCCTGGAATTTAGGAACTTTTCAAGGTTTCTTTCAGAGTCAGGCCCGGTTCAGGCCTTAGATGGAGACTAGGCACAAAAACACAATCAGTCCTGTCCTGTACTCTTGCTCCTTCTGTCCCAACCGCTCTCCACACCTGCTTTTTTCTCTTTGTTGTTTGTATAAAATATCTTTTCCATCCCTTCACTTTTAGTCTGTGTATATCTTTGGGTTTGAGGTGAGTCTCTTGTAAGCAGCATATAGATGGGTCTTGCTTTTTTATCCATTCTGTTACTCTGTGTCTTTTGATTGGTGCATTCAGTCCATTTACATTTAGGGTGATTATTGATATGTACTTATTGCCATTGCTGGCTTCAGATTCGTGGTTACCAAAAGTTCAAGTGTTGCTTCTTTACTATCTAACAATCTAACTTAACTTTCTTGTTAAGTTATTGTAAACACTGTCTAATGTTTCTTTATTTCTCTCCCTTCTTATTCTTCCTCCTCCATTCCTTATATACTATGTGTTCTATTCTTTGCCTTTAGTTAGTATTTGGATGGTCTGCTTTCTTTGCTATGATTTCATTTTCTGTGGTGACATCTTTTTAGCCTTACGGGTACTTCCCTCTAGAGCAGTCCGTTTAAGATATCCTGTAGTGGTGGCTTATGAGAGGCAAAGTCTCTCAATTTTCGTTTGTCTGGAAATTGTTTAATCCCTCCATCATATTTAAATGATAATCGTGCTGGATACAATATTCTTGGTTCGAGGCCCTTCTGTTTCATTACGTTAAATATATCATGCCATTCTCTTCTGGCCTGTAATGTATCTGTTGAGAAGTCTGATGATAGTCTGATGGGTTTTCCTTTGTAGGTGATCTTTTTTCTCTCTCTAGCTGCCTTTAATACCCTGTCTTTACCTTTGATCTTTGCCATCTTAATTATTATGTGTCTTGGTGTTGTCTTCCTTGGATCCCTTGTGTTGGGAGATCTCTGGGATTTTGTGGACTGAGAGACTATTTCCTTCTCCAGCGTGAGAAAATTTTCAGCAATTATTTCTTCAAAGACACTTTCTATCCCTTTTTCTCTCTCTTCTTCCTCTGGTACTCCTATAATGAAAATATTGTTCTGTTTGGATTGGTCACACAGTTCTCTTAATATTCTTTCATTCCTAGAGTTCCTTTATCTCTCTCTGCCTCAGCTTCTCTGTATTCCTGTTCTCTGATTTCTATTCCATTAACAGTCTCTTGCATCTCATCTAGCCTGCTGTTAAGGCCATCGATCGCTTGTCTTATTTCTGCATTTTCTTTCCTCACTTCCCTCACTTCCTCCCTCAGCTCTTGCATATTTCTCTGTAGATCCATCAGCATGGTTATGACTTTTATTCTGAATTCTTCTCAGGAAGACTGTGCATTTCCATCCCTTCTGGCTCCCTCTCTGGGGTTGTCTGGTTGATCTTAGTCTGGACCATATTCCTCTGTCTTTTCACGGCTATAGAAGTGGTCGTTGGTAGTTGCCACATATGTCAGCTGGGCTCTTTAAGACTTTAAAAAGAAAAAAAAAAGAAAGAAAAGAAAAGGAAAAAAGAAAGAGATGAAAAAACAAAACAAAATGAAACAAAAAGACAAAACAAAACAACAAAAAGAAAAACAAAAAAAATGCCCACCGGGATTAGATTCTGTGGGGATGTTGTAGGTGGTGCTGTTGCTCCCCTATTCTGCAGCCATGGCCGCTCTGCTCCACAGGGCCCTTAATAGCTGCGCCTTGCGGGGTGCCGTGTCCACTCTGGTGTAGCTGCAGGCTGTGCGCTTTCCTGTGTATTCTGGCCTCTCTTTTACGAATAGTTGTATTTGCTGTATTTTCATAGATACATAGTTTTGGGAGGATATTTCTGCCGCCCTGCTCATGCTGCCATGTTCCTGGAATTCTTATTCCCTGTCAATATTATTTCATGCTTAGAGATTCTTTTTTCTCTCTGCCTCGGCTTCTTTGTATTCCTCTTCTCTAATTTCTATTCCATTTACCATCTCTTCTCCTACATCTAATCTGCTTTTTTTTGGTATTGTTAATCTGCTATTACATGGGCAAAATTATGGTTACTAAACACCCCACTTCATCAAATACCCCCCACATACTGCATTACAGTCACCGTCCATCAACTTAGTGAGATGCTATAGAATCACTACTCGTCTTCTCTGAGTTGTAGAGACTTTCCTGTGCCCCCCCATATTGTGTCTGCTAATCTTAATGTCCCTTTTTTCCCCTTGTCCCTCCCTTACCACCCATTCTCCGCAGTCCCTTTCTCTTTGGTAACTGTTAGTCCATTCTTGGGTTCTGTGAGTTTGCTGCTGTTTTGTTCCTTCGGTTTTTTTCTTTGTTCTTATACTCCACATAAGAGTGAAATCATTTGATACTTGTCTTTTTCCGCCTGGCTTATTTCACTGAGCATAACACCCTCTAGCTCCATCCATGTTTTTGCAAATGTATGGATTTGTTTTCTTCTTATGGATGAATAATATTCCATTGTGTATACGTACCACATCTTCTTTATCCATTCATCTACTGATGGAAACTTAGGTTGCTTCCGTTTCTTGGCTATTGTAAATAGTGCTGCAATCAACACAGGGGTGCATATGTCTTTTTCAAACTGCACTGCTGCATTCTTAGGGTAAATTCCTAGGAGTGGAATTCCTGGGTGAAATGGTATTTCTATTTTGAGTTTTTGAGGAACCTCCATACTGCTTTCCACAATGGTTGAACTAATTTACATTCCCACCAGCAATGTAGGAGGTTTCCCTTTCTCCACATCCTTGCCAATATTTGTTGTTTGTGTTTTGGATGTTGGGCATCCTTGCTGGTGTGAGGTGATATCTCATTGTGGTTTTAATTTGCATTTCTCTGATGTCTAGTGATGTGGAGCATCTTTTCATATGCCTGTTGGCCATCTGAATTTCTTCTTTGCAGAAGTGTCTGTTCAGATCCTCTGCCAATTTTTTAATTGGCTTATTTGCTTTTTGTTTGCTGAGGTGCATCAGCTCTTTATATATTTTGGATGTCAACCCGTTATCGGATATGTCATTTATGAATATATTCTCCCATACTGTAGGATGCCTTTTTCTTCTACTGATCGTGTCCTTTGTTGTAAAGAAGCTTTTCAGCTTGATATAGTCCCACTTGTTCATTTTTGCTTTTGTTTCCCTTGCCTGGGGAGATATGTTCATGAAGAAGTCGCTCATGTTTATGTCCAAGAGATTTTTGCCTATGTTTTTTTCTAAGAGTTTTATGGTTTCATGACTTACATTCAGGTCTTTAATCCATTTTGAGTTTACTTTTGTGTGTGGGGTTAGACAGTAGTCCAGTTTCATTCTCTTGCATGTAGCTGTCCAGTTTTGCCAACACAAGCTGTTGAAGAGGCTGTCATTTCCCCATTGTATATCCATGCCTCCTTTATCATATATTAATTGACCATATATGCTTAGGTTTATATCTGGGCTGTCTAGTCTGTTCCACTGTTCTATAGGTCTGTTCTTGTGCCAGTACCAAATTGTCTTGATTACTGTGGCTTTTTAGTAGAGCTTGAAGTTGGGAAGCGAGATTCCCCCTGCTTTATTCTTCCTTCTCAGGGTTGCTTTCGCTATTCGGGGTCTTTTGTGGCTCCATATGAATTTTCGAACTATTTGTTCCAGTTCGTTGAAGAATGCTGTCAGTATTTTGATAGGAATTGCATTGAATCTGTAGGTTGCTTTAGGCAGGATGGCCATTTTGACAATGTTAATTCTTCCCAAGAGCATGGGGTGAATTTCCATTTATTAGTGTCCTCTTTAATTTCTCTAAAGAGTGTGTTTTAGTTTTCATGTTATAGGTCTTTCACTTCCTTGGTTAGGTTTTTTCCTAGGTATTTTATTCTTTTTGATGCAATTGTGAATGGAATTGTTTTCCTGATTTCTCTTTCTGTTAGTTCATTGTTAGTTAGTGTGTAGGAATGCAACAGGTATCTGTGTACTAATTTTGTATTCTGCAACTTTACTGAATTCGCATATTAGTTCTAGTAGTTTTGGATTGGATTCTTTAAGGTTTTTTATGTACAATATCATGGTATCTGCAAACAGTGACAGTTTGACTTGTTCCTTACCAATGTGGATGCCTTTTATTTCTTTGTTTTGCCTGATTGCCGTGGGGAGGACCTCCGGTGCTATGTTGAATAGAACTGGGAAGAGTGGGCATCCTTATCCTTGTCTTGTTCCTGATCTTAGGTGAAAAGCTTTCAGCTTCTCGCTGTTAATTATGATGTTGGCTGTGGGTTTGTCATATATGGTCTTTATTATGTTGAGGTACTTGCCCTCTATACCCATTTTGTTGAGAGTTTTTATCATGAATGGATGTACAATTTTGTCAAATGCTTTTTCAGCATCTATGGAGATGATCATGTGGTTTTTGTCTTCTTTTTTCATGTGGTGGTTGACATTGATGGATTTTCAAATGTTGTACCATCCTTGCATCCCTGAGATGAATCCCAGTTGATCACAGTGTATGATCCTCTTGATGTATTTTTGAATTTGGTTTGCTAATATTTGTTGAGTACTTTTGCATCTATGTACATCAGGGATGTTGGTCTGTAACTTTCTTTTTTTGTGGTGTCTTTGCCAGGTTTTTGTATTAGAATGATGCTGGCTTCACAGAATGAGTTTTGAAGTATTTCCTCCTGTTTTATTTTTGGAAAACTTTAAGGAGAATTGGTATTATGTTTTCTCTAAATGACTTTGGGATTGGTTGCTGCTCGATTATCATGATCTTTTTGTGATTTTTTTTTCCCTCGGTTTTTCATATTCCTTGGTGTTTTGCATTCTGGCCTTTACATTTGAAATAGCAGTCACTTCATCCAGTCTTTACTAACTGCCTTTAGGAGAAAAATATCTTTCATTTGCCCTGACAGAGATTCTGAGGCTTTCATAGACTATGTGGATACACACACTCCACACTTATTGCCCCGTCTTGTGGCAGAATTCTTAAGCTTGTATGTATTACAGCTCTAAATCCTGTAAACCATTAGGCTGTGTGCTGACAGCCATTTTTGGTTTTCTCAAGGGGTGTGCTAAAATTCAAGTTTATTATGTGTCCCTGGTCCATAGATTGGGGCCAACTTTTTGCACATATTCATTAGCCATTTGCCAAGGCTTGCTCTTGCAGCTTTTTTCAAGTGTGTAGCATAGGGAGCCAACCACTGGATAGGTTTGTTTGTAAGTGAGGCATGTGGAGTGCTAGGGGGTGGCTGTGGATCAGTGGGTGGGAGTATCTTATGGCAAGGCATCCCCTGTGGCTGGTGGGTAGGATTCTTGATGGAGCCCATGATTTAGTTAATAGGACCCACCTCCCTTGAAGGCCTTCTAAGAATCCTATCTGCTGCTCTCCTGGTTTCTTCCCATCCCCCAGTATTGCAGTTCATGATTCAGTACTCTAGATGGGTCAAAAGAAAATTGTCTGGTTTGGCAGTATCCTGCACAGCTGCGGAAATTCACGTGTTCTTACTTTCCCCATGGGAAGAATCATGGCCCAAGTTCACTTAGCCGTGAGCTGTGCCACGTTGGGGAATGGGTAATGCAAGTAACATCATCTTTACAGTTCCTCTTACCCTTTCCAACGTGTCCAAACTTATTTTTTTTCCTTCAGTGGTGTATTGGAATGCCTTTAGTGGGAACCTGTACTCTTCTACAAAGGCTCTTTTATCTTTGGGTAACAGTCTAAGACATGTTTTCCTTGTCTGGGGTCTCTGGACTGCATCTGAGAGTGGGCCATTGCAGTGTCTACAGCCAGGACCTACATCTGTATGCCTAATACTTGAGGCATGGGTGTGTGATTCTCCTCCCAGGTTCGTTGGTATGTGGTGCTGAATCCCAGAGTTCCCACAAAGGGACTTTTGTGTGTGGACAGATGCCAAATTGTTACTGTTGAGAGGGGGACATCGCAAGGAATGTCTTCTTCAACAGTTTTTTCTGATGTCACTCCTCTAACTTTCTCAAGATCTCCATAAAGATAAATTCATAGGCAATTATAAAAGATAGTATTGTTATGATGATGGTTTATAACTGTACTTTTTGTTTTGATTTAATAGGATAACACATTTAAAGAAGAAAACCATTATTAGTGTAAAAGCTGGTATCTGGTTTAAAACTCCATATCTAGTTTTCTACATAATTTAAGAGACTAATGCATTTAGAAGAATTATTAGTTTATGTTTTGAGGCATACACTGCATAAAGCTGTAATTTTGTAACACAAACAACTGAAAGGAGTGGGGATAGAGATGTAAAAGAGCAGAGTTTTTGTATATTATTGAAATTAAGCTGCTATAAATTCAAATTAGAGCATTATAACTTTAGGATGCTAAATGTAATTGCAATGGTAACTTCAAAGAAAATAGCTATAATTAACACACAGAAATCTGTTGCTTTCCTATACACTGATGAACGAACAGAAAGAGAAATCAGAAAAACAATTGCATTCACAAATGCATCAAAAAGAATAAAATACCTAGGAATAAACCTAACGAAGGAAGTCAAAGACCTATACTCTGAAAACTACAAGACACTCCTAACAGAAATTAAAGAGGACACTAACAAATGGAAATTCATCCCATGCTCTTGGCTAGGAAGAATAAATATTGTCAAAATGGCTGTACTACCTAAATCAATCTACAGATTCAACGCAATCCCTATCAAACTACCAACAGCTTTCTTCATTGAACTCGAACAAATAATTCTAAAATTCATATGGAACCACAAAAGACCCCGAATAGCCAAAACAATCCTGAGAAGGAGGAATAAAACAGGGGGAATTACACTCCCTGACTTCAAGCTCTACTACAAAGCCACAGTAATCAAGACAATTTGGTATTGGCACAAAAACAGACCCACAGACCAGTGGAACAGAATAGAAAATCCAAACATTAACCCAAACATATACAGTCAATTAATATTTGATAAAGGAGCCTTGGATATACAATGGGGAGATGACAGCCTCTTCAGCAGCTGGTGTTGGAAAAACTGGACAGCTACATGTAAGAGAATGAAACTGGACTACTGTCTAGCCCCATACACAAAGGTAAACTCAAGGTGGATCAAAGACCTGAATGTAAGTCATGAAACCATAAAACTCTTAGAAAAAAACATAGGCAAAAATCTCTTGGACATAAACATGAGCAACTTCTTCATGAACATATCTCCCCGGGCAAGGGAAACAAAAGCAAAAATGAACAAGTGGGACTATATCAAGCTGAAAAGCTTCTGTACAGCAAAGGACACCATCAGTAGAACAAAAAGACATCCTACAGTATGGGAGAATATATTCATAAATGACGTATCTGATAAAGGGTTGACATCCAAAATATATAAAGAACTCATGCACCTTAACAAACAGAAAGCAAATAATCCAATTAAGAAATGGGCAGAGGACATGAATAGATACTTCTCTAAAGAAGAAATTCAGATGGCCAACAGGCACATGAAAAGATGCTCCACATCGTTAATCATCAGAGAAATGCAGATTAAAACCACAATGAGATATCACCTCACACCAGTGAGGATGGCCAACATCCAAAACACAAACAACAACAAATGTTGGCGAGGATGTGGAGAAAAGGGAACCCTCCTACACTGCTGGTGGGAATGAAACTAGTTCAGCCATTGTGGAAAGCAGTATGGAGGTTCCTCAAAAAACTCAAAATAGAAATACCATTTGACCCAGGAATTCCACTCCTAGGAATTTACCCTAAGAATACAGCAGCGCAGCTTGAAAAAGACAGATGCAACCCTATGTTTATTGCAGCACTATTTACAATAGCCAAGAAATGGAAGCAACCTAAGTGTCCATCAGTAGATGAATGGATAAAGAAGATGTGGTACATATGCACAATGGAATATTATTCAGCCATAAGAAGAAACCAAATCCATACATTTGCAACAACATGGATGGAGCTGGAGGGTATTATGCTCAGTGAAATAAGCCAAGCCGAAAAAGACAAGTATCAAATGATTTCACTCATAAGTGAAGTATAAGAGCAAAGAAAAAAACTGAAAGAAAAAAACAGCTGCAGACTCACAGAACCCAAGAATGGAATAATAGTTACCAAAGGGAGAGGGACTGGGGAGGATGTGTGGGAAGGGAGGGACTAGGGGGAAAAAGGGGCATTATGATTAGCAGACATAATGTTGGGGGGGCACGGGGAGGCCTTTTCAACTCAGAGACGACAAGTAGTGATTCTATAGCATCTCACTATCCTTATGGACAGTGACTGTAATGAGGTTCGTGAGGGGGACCTGATGAAGTGGGTAGTTTAATAACCATAATATTGCACATGTGATTGTAGGTTAATGATACCAATATAAAGTTTTTAAAAAGTAATATACAAAACAAAACAATACAAAAAAAACTAAATACAAAAGAAGATAGTAATGTAGGAAATGAGGGGCAAAATGCTATAAGGCATATTGATGACAAATACCACAGAGACAGAAGTATGTCTCTCCTTATCAGTAATTACTTTAATGTAAATAAATTTTAAACTCACTAATCAAAAGACAAGGGATTGGTAGAATGGATAAAAACACAGGACCCAACTATATGCTGCCTAGAAAAACCTCATTTCACATCCAAAGACACAAACAAGTTGAAAGTGAAAGGATGGAAAAAGATTACTTAATGCAAGCAGGAACCAAAAGACAGCAGTGGTGGCTATACTAATATCAGACAAAATGGGCTTTAGGAAAACAGGAAAATTATGAACAAGAAAAAGGTTCAACACAGCAAGAAAATGTAACAGTTGTAAGTTATGTACCTAATGACACACCAATAAAATAATGAAAACTAACAGAATGGAAGGGAGAAATAGATAGTTCTGCAATAATAGTTGGAGACTTCAATACCCAACTCACAATATTGGATATAAACACACAAACAGAGGATAAATAAATAGAGGACTTAAGCAATATAATAAACCTATTAGAGCTAAATGACTTATACAGAAATTATTCAACAACAAAATATACATTCTTCTCAAGTGTACTTAGGAAATTTTCTAGGATATACTGTATTTTAGGCCACAAATTACATCTCAATAGGTTTAAAAAGACAGGTATATTACAAAGTATCTTCTACAAATACAGCAGTGTGAAGTTAGAAATCAATACTGAAAGGAAAACTGGAAAATTCACAAAATTGTGGAAATTAAACAACACACTTTTAAACAACCAGTGGATGAAAGAAGAAATCACAAAGGAAGTTAGAAAATGAATACAACATACCAAAACTTAGGAGATGCAGCAAAAGTGGTGCTAATTGGGGAACTTATAGCTTTAAATGCTAACATTAAACAACAAGAAAGATCTCATGTCAGCAATGTGACTTTACAACTTATGGAGCTAGAAAAAGAACAAACTGAACCCAGAGCTCACAGAAGGAAGGAAATAATAAAGACTAGAGCAGAGATTTAAAAGAATACAGAATATAAAAACAATAGAGAAAATGAATGAAACAAAGTCAGGTATTTGAAAAGATCAACAAAATTGACAAATCTTTGGTAAATGAAGTAAGAAAGAGAAGACTCAAATGACCTAAATCAGAAACTAAAGTGGGATAGTACTACCAACTATAAAGAAATTAAAAGTGTTATAAGAGAGTGCTATGTTGTTCAGCAAAAAATTGGATAACCTAGATGAACTGGGCAGATTCCTACAAACCCCAAACTACCAGACTAAGTCATAAAGGAAGAAAATGTCAATAGACCTACAACTAATAAGGAGATTGAATCAGTAATAAAAACACCACCCAACAAAGAAAAGTCCTGTACCTGATTGCTTTACTGGATTCACCAATTTGGTAGAATTCTCTACGAAGCACTTAAAAGAACTCTTCAATTTTTTGGAAAAGAATTGAAGAGGAGGGAATATGTCCTAACTCATTCTATGAAGCCATCATTACCCTGATACCAACGCCAGAGAAGGACACTACAAGAAATCTACAAACCAATATCTCTTATGACATTGCTGCAAAAATCCTGAGCAAAATACAGGAAACCAAATTGAAGCAGCATGTTAAAAGGATTATACACAATAACCAAGTAGGATTTATTCCTGGAATGCAAAAATGGCTTAACATACAACTTTATCAATGTAATACACCAAACCAACAGAATGAAGGAAAAAACCCACATGATTATCTCACTTGATATAAAAAAAAGCATTTGGTAACATTCGACACACTTTTGTGGGGAAAAAAACCCAACAAACTAGGAACAGAAGGAAACTACCTTAATATGGTTTAAAAAACCATACATAAAAACCCCACAGTGAACATCATATTCAATGGTGAAAGACTGAAAGCATTTTCTCTAAGATCAGGAAAATGGCAAGGATCAAGCACCTAAACATAAGACCTAAAAGAATAAAACTCTTAAGAGAAAATATAGGACAAAACTTCATGACATTAGATTTGGCAACATTTTCTTGGTTAGGATACCAAAGGCATAGGTAACAAAAGAAAAAAAATAGAGGAATTGGATTTCATGAAAATAAATTTTGTGCATCAAAAGATATTATCCACAGAGTGAAAATGCAACCCATATAATGGCAGAAAATATTTGCAAACCACATATCTGATAAGGGATCAATATTTTTTAAGCTGAAGATTGTGACTTTTTAGTTATTCCTAAAATTGATTGAGGAGAATCATGACCAGTAATTTCTTATACATGAAGTGGAATAGAAAACACCTAAGGGTTTTGAGCTAGTAAGGGTGAACATTATATGAAACTTTATTGTAATCATATGTCAGTTCCTTTTATACATTTGTATATACATGATTATGATATAAAATCTGTTTTTTATTATAACTTGCATGCAAAAATTTTAATAAGTTGCTGAGGTGTTCCAGTGTTTTCCGCTGGAAGTCACCAATTTTCAAGTTCATTTCTCTTTAACTTAAATTTCTTAGACAATGTTTTGTTTGCTGAACCTTGGTTATCTGATGGATGACCTAGACATATTCTCATTTTCTTTGTTTTTATTTTTCTAGTAACTATGACTGAAGTTTTACCAAAGGAAAAGAAACAGAAAGATGAGAAGACCTTAATTGTTGGCCAAGCTGTGGTGGACCTTCTTCCTTTATTGGAAGGTCAGATGCGTGATTTGCTCAAATGCAGAAATAGCAAAGATTATAAAATTTAGCTCCAGAGAAGTGCAAAAATCAGCCTCAGTGAACTCTGCGGGATTAATGGAAAGATGAGCACATTTATCTCTGTCTAATCCTTCCTTCTTTAGCGTGTCTTGGCCTTCTTTTTATAGGAGAGAGTTCATTTGAAACGATGGTCACATTGCATCCTGTGCCAGGCTCACCCTTAGAACCTCTTCGATCAGGTGCTAAGGTAATCATAGTTTTAATTCTCATCATTTAAGCCTGCCATTCAGTCTAACAAGTCTGTCTTCTATTAAGGTTCAATTCAGTTGAGTCCAATTCATCAGATACCTTCTTTTCACAGGCACATGTAGGGCTAGGTTCTGGGAATGTAAGATAAAAGAGGCAGAGTCCTACTTTAGGAGTCCATAATCTACACATCGTGGCTTATAACCAGTGTGATAAATGGTGGGGGGGAGGGGGAGAAGGTGGGCATAGACTGGCTATCAGTTACTTTGCGCAGGGGTAGATGTAGGGAAGGCTTAACCATGGAAATGCCTCTTGAGCTATGTCCTAAATAGTATATGAATACAACTAATATACCTCTGGCATGGTAACACCTCTGGTTACTGGAGGAGGGAAGGCATGAATTGGTAAACTGTGCCACTGGTTTGTCTTCCGGGCTATTTCCCATTCCTCTTGGAGATCAGTAGCTTCTTGGGGCATTGCTTTTGCCACTTGGTGCAAGTAGTCACTCCCTGCAGATACCACAGCTGCCTTCTGTTTTGCACAAGAGGAGAGGAAGGCCCAACTGACCCAACTATTCCAAATGCAGTTCCCTAATTAACCATTGCCATAGACCTCTTTCTATGTCTTGCTGATCCTGACCTTAGAGCTGCCACAGTCCACTCTTGCATCTACTGTGGTCTTTTTCTCTTACTTCGGGGTATGGTTGGTTTCTTCTAGGGTTGTTTTTTTGTAGATCTGATTTAATTTTTCTATCTTTGAAGGATTCCTGAAAATGTGTAGTCCAGTAATGGCATTTCTTGTTTTCTAGGGCTATTATAGCATTATCCTTCTATTGGATATAAAAGCATATCCAGTATTTAAATTTTATTTAATATCTTTCTGTCATTACATGTGATTTATATTGGAAAGAGGTATATATTTGAGTTCAGTCTTCTTTGTTAGGCCAGTCTCTCCTAGCCTATGTTCTGTTGATTTTCCTTAGATAACCATAGAAGAAAGTTAATCAAATATATTGTCAGTCTTCATGGTCTTTGCTCATAATATTCCTGTGTTTACTTGTTTTACATACTCAAGGGGAAAAATATAGCAGTTAATTTCCATTTAAGCATCCACACTGGTTATTCTCAAGATTAAGAGACTGAAATGATATAAACCCACACCTAGAAAGGAGATTCCAATTCATCTTCCAGTATTCTCTGTCTTGGTTAATACAAATTAGAAACCTTGGGGACATTTTACTTATCCTTTCAGAGACATATTACTCAAAGGTGTCACATTCTTCAATTCATCTCTTAAAACCTTTCCTCCCTTTGGCCTTCTGATTTCCTGCTCACTGGTTATACCTTCCCAGGTTCACATACCAGATCTCTTTCCTCTGCTTGTTCCTTAAATATGAAGGTTCTGTCCTTGGCCACCTTCTCTTCTTAGTCTGTGATCAGTACTTCTGGGGAGGGCAGATCATCCATGATTTTAACAGTCTCTGGTATGTTGAAGACTTCTATCTAATTCAGCAGCTCTAGCCCAGACCCCTCTGAATTCCAGAATATCAGACTTTACAACTACCTACTGGATTTCTCTATAATGATATCCCATTGGTACCTAAAACTCAACATTTCAAAAGTGAACTCAGCATCTTCCCTCAAACTTACTCTTTCTTTTGTATTAATTATTTTGAAGCGGCATCACTCACCTGTTAAATCATGAGACATGCATAGAACCTGTGTTACATCCATGACTGTTCCCTCAATCCTAACTACAATCAATCTGCCTTTCACCAAATCCAGCCTTTTCTATATCCTAAGTGCCTTTGAACTCTCTCTTCTTAGCTTAATTCTTACTCTTTATTACATTATAATCTCTCACCTGGAACATGGCAGGTAGTAGCCTTCCTCCAGCTTAGCTTTTTCACTGTTTGCGACTTACAAGTGAGTATGATCAGATCTCCTCCTCTGCCTAGAACTGTGTAGTCATGGGTTCACCTACTGCTTACATGTTAAGCTCCAGATTCCTTTGCAGGCATGCAACAACCTTTAAAACAGGAGCCTGCCACTTGTTCAGTCTCATCTCTGAGCACTCTCTTCTTTGTGCGTTATGTTAGACTCTCCTGAACTACTTACTTACATCTGAACTGAATATACTATGCTGTTTCAATCCTTTATATATAATCTTCTTTTTGTCCAGAATTATTTTCACTTTCCTTTCTCTGCTTATCTAGATTACAAACTCCTATTCATTTTGTAAAAGTTAATTCAGATGTTACCATCTCTTACTCCAGTAATTAACTATTCACTTCCTCCTTGGTATTCCTTGACTAAGGCATTTTGTACAGGTCTCTTTTAGAGCATTTATCATTATGTCATGGAATTATAACAATTTTAGGATAAAAGGGGACATGTCTTCATCTTTATATTCCTAGTGCTGTAGTAGAGTGGCTGGCATATAATTAGTGATCAAAACACATTATAAACCTACTTTTATCCTGTGTGAAAATGTCAGAGATATAAACATATATGTCTATTTTTATATATTGGTATATACATATATATTTGAAAAAAAATTTTCTTGTTAAAAAGCATTGCAGTTGCCAAACTAGAATTTCTATTGGAGACACACCTTGGGAAAACTCCCATTAATAGGATACTTAATTCTTTAACAATAATATTAATTAGTCTTATTAATGTTAACTCTTAAAAATAAAATTAAAATGAGCAAATTCTTTTCTCCTCTCTAATTACAAAAACACTAGTTCTCTTGATTGCCCTACTTGGATACATCACTAACATTAAATCTTTGGCAGTCCTTTTAAAAAATTCATTCCTAGAGCTTGATTATGCTGCCAAAATATATATATCTTTTCATCTTTAAAATAGAAATATATTTAAAAATATGATTTTCAAATATTCAATAAAAAATCTAAGTTTCAAACAACACTACATTTAAATTATAAAAATAATAATAAAGTATAGACTAGCAAAAAAAGCACATCAATCTTACTCATGTACAACTATTATTAATGTTTCAGTATAGAACCTTCCAATTCCTCTTCTTTATGTATTTGAATACATATTTAACTCAGTATGGTAGAAAGCAAGGGCTCTAGTTTAGGGATAAGTTTCTCTTCTTGGCTCTATCTCTACCTCATGGGACCTGGAGAAAGTTATTTGAGTCCTCTGTACGGAAATAATGAAACTTGACCTTCTTACCTTGAACAGTGATATTCAATTCAAATGAGATCATGAAAAGACAGAGGCCTCTGGCATTTTCAAAATGCTGTATAATTTTATTCTTTTCCAGCAGTGCAGTCTTGAAGTGAAAGTATCTGTGGCAGAGCCCTTACTGACCACAGCACAGGTACTAGGAGGCAATCTATTGAAGGTCACACTGGAGGCTGCCTACTCTGTGCCTGAGTCCTTCATTCCAGTAGGGCTCCTACAGAACTACATGGTTGGTCTGCAAGTTCCATCAATTGGAGAGGTAAAGTCCTACAACCAGATATTTATATAGATTTAAACACTCATCGTCCATTTCTTCCTCACCTGGTAAGATTTCATTTAAAGCAAGCTGTTATTGGCTGAGATTTATTTTAGGCCTAAAAAAAAGTTTACTTTTGTTTTATATAGAGATGTTTATATTTATAGTTCACATATTATATATAGTATACTATAATTACATATAACTTATGTAATAAATACATATTTATGATTGAAAATAGGTCAAACATTTAAAAATTGGCAATTGTGTGGTGTATTTCTACACAGATCACTTTTATGAATGTATTTGTACAATGTACTTTTTTTGCAATTTAAAAAATTATAGTTATACAATATTATATTAGTTTTAGGTGTACAAAGTGATTTGACAATTATGTACATTACTAATGGTTACCATGATAAGTGTAACAATGTACTTTATTATACAAAACTTTCTCTTAATTTCAGGTTGTTTTCTTAGTCCAAATTTCTATAGAATGATTGTGTGTCAGTCTTTTGAGGCTCTTGATAGGGATTTACAAATTGCTTGCTAAAAGAGTGTAATTAGTTAATACTCACATCTGTTTTATTGCCATTTTACATTTTTAGTATAGGACCTTTCAATTCCTTTTCACCATTTTACAATTACCACCAGCAGTATGCAAGAATTCCAGATTTCTCCACATCTTCAACATTTATTATTTTTTTGTTTTTTGATACTAGCCATCCTAAGAGGTGTGAAGTGGCAGGTCCTTGAGTTTTTTATTTATATTTCCCCGATGACTAATGATGTTGAGCATCTTTTCATATGCTTATTGGTCATTTGTATATCTTTTTGGGGGAAATGTCTATTCAAGTTCTTTGCCCATTTTTTGATCAGGTTTTTTTTTCATTGATGAGTTTTAGGGTTATTAATCTAGATATGTGATCTGCAAGTATTTTCTTATACTTATTAGATATGTGATTTGCAAATATTTTCTCCCATTCAGTGGGTTGCCTTTTTTCTCTGTTGTTAGTGCCTTTTGATGCAAAAAAATTTTTAATTTTGATGAAGTCGTATTTATCCACTTTTTTGTTGTTGTCTGTGTCTTTGGTTCCATAACCAAGAAATCATTGCCAAATTCAATGTCACAAAATTTTTTCTTTTAAGAGTTTGATAATTTTAGCTCTTATGTTTAGGCTTTTGACTCATTTTGAGTTAATTTTTGAATATGGTGTTGGGTAAAGGTACAACTTCATTCTTTTGCATGTAGATAATAATTTTATCAGCATCATTTGTTGAAAAGACTGTCCTTTCCCCATTGAATTATCTTGGCACCTTAATTTTGACCATTTTTGCCAGTGTTCTTGTTTTTATGGAGTATCAGAGTTCCTTGTTCTGCCATTCCAGAACTGCCCCTTCTTCACAAAAAATTTTTAAGCTTAACCCAAAGAACTAGAATTGTTGAGTTATAGGGATGCCAATTTTAAATTTTACTAGAGACTACAATATTGCTTTCCAAAGTTGCACTAATTTATACTCTCTTTGACTGTGTATAAGAATACCGTTCCATTCACAGTATTGTCAGCACTTGATATCTTCACTTTGATTTTGCCAATCTATGGTTTAAAATGGTATCTCGTTGTTTTAATGTGCATTTCACTTATAAATGATATCTAGCATGTTTATAATTTTTATTTATTTATTTAATTGGATTGTCAAATTTCCCTTTCTATAAATTGCCTATTTATATCTTTACCAATTTTCTATTGCAAGTATATTTTAGATAAATTACAGGTATGAAAGCGCACATGTTTTTAGCCCTTCATCAGGTTTAAGTTTGTTTTTTAAAAGGTACGTGATGTCTCTCATATAAATATAAAATGACAGAGTTTAAACCAGTTCAAAGGAGAATCTGAAGAAAATGACCCATACATAGGCAATCAGGAATGTTGAAATGAATTTACTAATAGCTCTAAACTTATCAGTCACAGGGCTATAATAAGTTATATCTCCACTGGGCAAAATATATTTGCATATCTATAAACAACAATAATTTACATTATTATCAATTTTCTATAAAATAGCACAAAGACAATGAAGGACACAGACCCTTCTATAGAGTCAGATAATAACAGAAAGGTCTGTTAGACAACACCCAGCATCCTACTGAAAAGACACTTCAGTAAATATTTTTTGTTCATTTTGAAGTCTTTTACAAAATACCCTGATGTGTGGCATTTATTCTATAGAAAGACTATCCCATTTTCTTCAAGAATGGAACTCTGAAGCTTGGAGGAGAAAGAGAACCTGTTCCCCGGCCCAAAAAATGGCCAATTGCCAACATTCTGGCTCCAGGAGCTAATAACATTCCTGATGCTTTTATCGTTGGCGGGCCCTATGAGGAAGAAGAAGGTGAACTCAATCACCCTGAGGTGAGAGAATTGTGCAGTGTTTTGAATTAAACTCAGTGCATTGACAGATGAGAAAACATTTTGTGAATCACTATAATTTATGTATTGTCCCCTGTTAAATAATTACATGTCAAAATGAAATAATTATCTATTTAATTCTGATTAAAATGTCTCCTGACATAAGTCGAGAAAACAAAATAATTGATTTAATTCAAATTTACTCTTTATTTTAAATTTATTTTTTGAGTAGGTAATAATATAGTCATAGGTAAAAATAAAAAATTAAGAGCTATGCAGCTAAAATCTCCCTCCTACTCCATGTATCTTTTTCCTCATTCCTTCCTAGGTCATCATCCTAGTAGTCACCTTTGTTAGTTTCATGTGTTTCCCTCCAGATACTTTTTTATGTATATAAAAGCAAATATATATAGTTAAAGGAAGACTCAGACACAAAAACTTTTAGAAAAGTTCCCTTACAAAGAGTACAAGGGAGTCAGATTTCAGAAAGACTAGCTCACAGACATCAGCATAGTAAAAGTCAGAGATAAACTTGTTTTTCTTTAGGGAGTCCAGATTTATAGGAAGTATTCATAGTCTTGTTATTTTCAGAACTAGGCCTGTCAGACACTGTAATTTTTGCTTTATCTTAGGGTATAAAATGATTATTATTTATTTTTAACTGAGTATATTAAGTGCTTAATCATATTGGAACCAGAGAAAAATGAGTTTTTGCTTCACATTTATACACACGTGTCTAAGTACACATATTCTTTCCCTTTCATTTTTTGTTTTATGCGAAAGGTGGCATACTTACACACACTGTTCTGCAGCTTGCTTTTTTCTTTATATTATATCTTGGAAATTTTTCTACATCACTACCTAAGAGCATTCTCATTCTTTATTTGTACTTGCTGTATGATATGACATTGTATGGACATAACTTTAATTTACCTAACCAGTTTTCTATTGGTGGACATTTAGTTGTTGAAAAAATTTTTTTTCCTGTTCCTTCCTCTCTTCCCCCCTGCCTCTCCTTCCTTGCTCACCTCCTTTCTTTCCTTTACTTTGCTTGCCTTTGTTTACTTTCATATCTTACTACAACCTGTATTTGTCAAGGGCATAGAAAATGCTGTAAACACACTTGCAAATGTTTCTTGAATGAGCTGATAATTGCTAGTGGAAACATTCGATAAAATCATTTGTAAAATGAGGATCATTGAATTACTTTCAGTATCTGACTCTCAATATTTTAAATAGTAGAGATAAGGCTAACAATATTTGAAAACATTGTGCAGTGTATTTCCTCGTCAATGGGATTAGTGAACATACTGTGTTTAGATTTATATTTTCATTTAGATCAGATATTTTACATATTTAGATTTCATATTATATTTTAGTTTAGATCATTAATTCTCAAAGCTGGCTGTTCGTTGGAGTCACCTGGAAAGCTTAAAAAATACAACAGTGGTTAAGCCCTAACCCTGATCAATGACATAAGAATTTACTTTTAAAATACCAGCTCCCAGATAGTTTTAATATGCCTCGCTGATTGAGATTATGTGAGTGATTATTTGACATTTAGTATTGGATTGATGTGAGGCTAATATAAATAGTTTATTTGAAGTACTTTATTAATAGTAAATTTCCCTAAAATTTAAGATAGTGGTAGTAGTTATGTTACGGAAAATACTGGAAAACCTGGACTGGATCACTGACAGAAGAACCAAGTGGCACTCGGAGGTCTTGGAGTGTTGAGGTTTTATTTTACACCAATGGGCTCAGAAGGGAGTAATCTTCTAAGGTCTGAGCCCTGAGCACAATCAAGGGGAGCAATTTATATTATTTTGATATGTGGCATTTTGGCATGCGCAGGGCAAAAGAGGAGCCCAGAGGAGGGGAGGAGGGGGCTGGGAGTGCTTTGCCAACTGGAGGAAAAAAGTGGTTTGCTGACCTTGACGGCTGTGTTGAATATTTTCCTGATCAGTTACAGTTGTAGTTTTACTTGTAGTAGTAATAAAAGTGATCAAATCCATTAAAAGAATGCCCCAAAGGTTGAGCAGGAAGAAGCCATAGCACACTGAGAGAACACAAGTCTTTTTCTTATTATTTTACAGGACAAGGAATTTAGGAACCAAGCAGAGTGCTTAAAGAAAAGGATTATTTGGGACTTAGAAAGTCGCTGCTACCTTGATCCTCCTGCAGTGGCCAGGTAGGAAGAAGGGAGTATGTCTAACCAACAAAGACTGTAGGTAGAAAGAAATGTTAATTTTGTTAATTTTATCTATATTTGAGGAGCTGGTATGTACAGTGGCTTCACAGTGTTATCAGGTATCCACACTCAGTCTTTCTTTTTGTTCTACCTTCTTTAACACATTCCTTTCATCCATAAGTTTGTCTTATGATTCTAGGTGGCTGTTGGAACTCCAACTTGTACATTCACATTGCTGGCAGAAAGTTTTAACAGGGGAGTGTTTATGGATAAGACAGGACAGATCCTGGCTGTCTTAGCCCCTTTTACAGAACCTTCCTAGAATCTAACAACTATTTATATCTCACTGGCCATCTCTAGAGGCAAAAGAGCTGAGGATATAGTGTTTTTGTTGGGCACATTGTCACCCAGACGAAAGCATGATTTAGATACTAAAGAACAAGACACTTAATATTGTGTAAGTAACTACTAGACCCTGTCACAGTGGCCTGGTGCTTAGGGAGTGAGGAGAAATAGAGGATGATCAATATATGTATAATCTGAATTAACAACTCTTTTACCCTCCCAAGTAATAGGCTATTTTTTTTTGCTATTATTAATGTACAATTACATGAGCAATGTTATGGTTACTAGACTCTCCCTATTATCAAGTCCCCACCACACACCCCATTACAGTCACCGTCCATCAGCGTAGTAAGATGCTATAGAATCACAACTTGTCTTCTCTGTGTTATACTGCCTTCCCCATATGCCCCCCCGTCCCCCACTGCTACATTATGTGTGCTAATCATAATGCCCCTTTTTCCCCCTTATCCTTCCCTTCCCACTCATCTTCCCCAGTTCCTTTCTCTTTGGTAACTGAGTCCATTCTTGGGGTTCTGTGAGTCTGCTGCTGTTTTGTTTCTTCAGTTTTTCCTTTGTTCTTTTTTTTTATGTACCATATCTTCTTTTTTTATTTTTTTTATTTTGGTATCGTTAATGTACAATCACTTGAAAAACATTATGGTCACTAGACCCCTATTATCAAGTCCCCCCACATACCCCACTACAGTCAGTGTCCATCAGCATAGTAAGATGCTACAGAATCATTACTTGTCTTCTCTATAAATACTGCCTTTCCCGTGTCCCCCACTGCTGCAGTATGTGTGCTAATCGTAATGCCCCTTTTCCCCCCTTATCCCTCCCTTCTCACCCATCCTCCCCAGTCCCTTTCCCTTTGGTAACTGTTAGTCCATTCTTGGGTTCTGTGAGTCTGCTGCTGTTCTGTTTCTTCAGTTTTTTCTTTGTTCTTATACTCCATAGGTGAGTGAAATCATTTGATATTTGTCTTTCTCCACCTGGCTTATTTCTTTTTCTTTTTTTAAATATAATTTCTTTTATTATCATTAATTTACAATTACATGTGCAATATTACGATTATTAAACTACCCCTTCATCAGGTCCCCCCCACCAACCCCATTACAGTCACTGTCCATCAGCGTAGTGAGATGCTATAGAATCACTACTTGTCTTCTCTGAGTTGTACTGCCCTCCCCGTGCCCCCCCAACATTACATCTGCTAATCGTAATGCCCCTTTTTCCCTCTTATCCCTCCCTTCCCGCCCATTTTCCCCAGTCCCTTTCCCTTTGGTAACTATTAGTCCGTTCTTGGGTTCTGTGAGTCTGCTGCTGTTTTGTTCCTTCAGTTTTTTTTTCTTTGTTCTTATACTCCACATATGAGTGAAATCATTTGATACTTGTCTTCCTCTACCTGGCTTATTTCACTGAGCATAATACCCACTAGCTCCATCCAGGTTGTTGCAAATGGTAGGATTTGTTTTCTTCTTATGGCTGAATAATATTCCATTGTGTATATGTACCACATCTTCTTTATCCATTCATCTACTGATGGACACTTAGGTTGCTTCCATTTCTTGGCTATTGTAAATAGTGCTGCGATAAACATAGGGGTGCATATGTCTTTTTCAAACTGGGCTGCTTCATTTTTAGGGTAAATTCCTAGGAGTGGGATTCCTGGGTCAAATGGTATTTCTATTTTGAGTTTTTTGAGGAACCTCCATACTGCTTTCCACAATGGTTGTACTAATTTACGTTCCCACCAGCAGTGTAGGAGGGTTCCCTTTTCTCCACATCCTTGCCAACAATTGTTGTTGTTCGTCCTTTGGATGTTGGCCATCCTAATTGGTGTGAGGTGATATCTCATTGTGGTTTTAATTTGCATTTCTCTGATGATTAGCGATGTGGAGCATCTTTTCATGTGCCTGTTGGCCATCTGAATTTCTTCTTTGGAGAAGTATCTGTTCAGATCCTCTGTCCATTTTTTAATTGTCTTATTTGCTTTTTGTTTGTTGAGGTCCATGAGCTCTTTATATAATTTGGATGTCAACCCCTTATCGTATATGTCATTTATGAATATATTCTCCCATACTGTAGGATGTCTTTTTGTTCTATGGATGGTGTCCTTTGCTGTACAGAAGACTTTTAGTTTGATATAGTTCCACTTGTTCATTTTTGCTTTTGTTTCCCTTGCCAGGGGAGATATGTTCATGAAGAAGTTGCTCAGATTTATGTCCAAGAGATTTTTGCCTGTTTTTTTCTAAGATGTTCATGGTTTCATGACTTACATTCAGGTCTTTATTCCATTTTGAGTTTACTTTTGTGTATGGGGTTAGACAATAATCCAGTTTCATTCTTACATGTAGCTGTCCAGTTTTGCAAACACCAGCTGTTGAAGAGGTTGTCATTTCCTCATTGTATATCCATGGCTCCTTTATCATATATTAATTGACCATGTATGCTTCAGTTTATATCTGGGCTCTCTATTCTGTTCCACTGGTCTATGGGTCTGTTCTTGTGCCACTACCAAATTGTCTTGATTACTGTGGCTTTGTAGTAGAGCTTTAAGTCAGGGAACATAATTCTCCCTCCTTTATTCTTCCTTCTCAAGATTGCTTTGGCTATTCAGGGTCTGTTGTGGTTCCATATGAATTTTAGAACTATTTGCTATAGTTCTTTGAAGAATGCTGTTGGTATTTTCATAGGGATTACATTGAATCTGTAGATTGCTTTAGGCAGGATGGCCATCTTGACAATATTAATTCTTCCTATCCATGAGCACGGGATGTGTTTCCATTTATTGGTGTGTTCTTTAATTTCTGTCATGAGTGTCTTGTAGTTTTCAGAGTATAAGTCTTTCACTTCCTTGGTTAGGTTTATTCCTAGATATTTTATTCTTTTGATGCAATTGTGAATGGAAAGGTTTTCCTGATTTCTCTTTCTGCTAGTTCATTGTTAGTGTACAGAAATGCAACAGATTTGTGTGTATTAATTTTGTATCCTGCAACTTTGCTGAATTCAGATATTAGATCTAGTAGTTTGCAGTGGATTCTTTAGGGTTTTTTAATGTACAATATCATGTCATCTGCAAACAGGGACAGTTTGACTTCTTCCTTACCAATCTGGATGCCTTTTATTTCTTTGTGTTGTCTGATTGCCATGGCTAGGACCTCCAGAACTATGTTGAATAAAAGTGGGAGAGTGAGCATCCTTGTCTTGTTCCCGATTCATAGGCTATTTTTTAGAACAATTTTAGATTTATAGAAAAACTAAGCATGTATTTCCTATATGATTCTAGTCCCCCACTTGATTATGGTATATGATATATGGTATGGATTTAGTTTGTTGATATTTTGTTGAGGGTATATTGTTGCTATTATTATTTTGAACAAACAGTATCTGAAAGGGTTCTTTAGCTACCTGACTCACTTGCTCGCAAGGAAGGACACGAGAAGTCCGTCAGCGTGGTTTTATTCCATGTAAGATAGACAGACAGGATGGCTGTCTCGAAAGAGAGAGAGAGAGTGAGCTTGTGGGTGAGGAAGCATGCTTTTAAGGAGTAGAGTGTGTTTTACTATGGGGACGTTGGTAGTTGGGTCTTAAGGGGTGAGGACAACCATCTGGTTAGTGGTTGAGTCTTAAGAGGAGGGGCAAAAAGGTGAGGCAAGTCCAGACAAGATTTTCAGTGGCCATGTGCTTGGGACCATGGGGTAAATGGAGGATAAAGTCTTACAGTATCTACTTGATCATTTAAAAGAAAAATTTAAAAATTTATTTTGTTTTCTGATTCTCTTCCTTTCTTTATGAAGACCTGAGTTTCTGACCATTATCATTTTCTTTTTCTCTGAAGAGAAAGAGAATCCTTTCTTGCAAGGCCAGTCTACTGGCCACGGTTCCCTCCATTTTTGTTTGACTGAAAAATTCTTTGTTTCTTCTTTCTTTTGAAGTGTTGGGGGAAGCGTTGTGTATTTTCCTCATTTCTTGTCCCTGCTGCAACAAAGAAATTGAAGGGCAAAGATGCAGCAGTGAAGCAGAGTAAAAGTTTTATTTAAAGTTACTTAGAAAGTGCGGGTGACCTCAGAAAGAGGAGAGCACTGAAAGGTTGGGAGTTCCCCCTTTTAGCATTTTTTTAGGAATGTGACAAAAGGCTGTGGTGTGGTCTTGTTAAGTGGTCTCAAGTGTCTTTGATGAGACATTAAGTTTCTTATCAGTCTTCTAGCTAATTCTGCAAAATTAGCTTAACACAAGAAATTTACTGCTTTGGTCCACTCCCAGGATAGCAGCTTCCTGGTTTGGGAGCATACCAATCAAGACTGTCTGCCCTTCCTCCAAGGTGGGCAGTTATTTGTTTGCTAAAGAGTATATTAAGAATCTTAAGTTCCCAGGTTTTTTTAAATGCAATTTTGGATTTCAGGTGGGATCTCCCTGCCTTTATTATACTGTTTATAGCTAGGCCTTTTAGCAGGCTAAAGTAAATCTTCCAATGGCACAATGGGTTGTGCTCAGATACTTTTCTTTATCTGTGGAATATTCAAACATTCAAGGCCAAGCTACTCCTGACCTTTTGAGCTTTAAGTGATTAACTCATTAACTCTGAGTCTTTTCTGGCTTTCTAGTTTTAGCTGTTTAACTGAGTCCTTTCTAGGGGGCTTTGCTGACCTTGTTCTCTGTCCACCCCACTCATGTCTATTTTCCTGCCTAACAGAAGGATTTTCACTGTATACAGAATTCTAGTTGGTAGTTTGTTTCTTTCAAAACTTTGTATATTTCACTCCATTCTCTTCTTGCTTAAGTGGTTTCTGAAGAGAAGTCCAATGTTTTCTTATCCTTATTCCTCTGTAAGTAGGTTTATTTTCTCTTACTTTTTTCAAGATTTTCTCTTTTCCTTTGGTTTTTGTGCAGTTTGAATATGATACACCTAGGTGGAGATTCTTTGGTATTTATTATGCTTGGTGTTCTCTGAGCTTCCTGGCTCTGTGGTTTGGTGTCTGTCATTAATTTGGTAAAACTCTCAGCCATTATGACTTTATGTATTTCTTGTTCATCTTTCTCTCATTGTTCTCCTTCTGATATTCCTGTTAGACCTTTCATATTTGTCCCACAGTTCTTGGGTATTCTTTTATGATTTTTTTTCTTCTTATCATTTCCATTTGGGGAGTTTTTATTGACATTTCTGATTCTTTCCTGAACCAAGTCCAGTCAGCTAAGCCCATCAAATGAATTCTTCATTTTTGTTACAGTGTTTTTGATTTCTAGCATATTCTTTTGATTCTTTCTTGGGGTTTCCATCTCTCTGTTTACATTACCCATCTGTTCTTGGATGTTGTCTACTTTTTTCATAGAGCTCTTAGCATATTAATCACAGTTATTTTTAAGTTCCTATCTTATCATTCCAAAATCTGTGTCATATCTGAGTCTAGCTCTTATGCTACCTTTGTTTCTTCAGAATATTTTTTTCTTGCCTTTTAACATTTCTTGTAATTTTTTATTGAAAGCTAGACACTGTATACTAGGTAATAAGAAATGTGGAACTTCTGGGAAGACGGCGGTGTGAGCAGGGCGGCAGAAATCTCCTCCCAACACTATATTTATCTACGAAAACACAGCAAATACATCTATTCCTAAAAGAGAGAAGAGAATACACAGGAAAGTGCACAGCGTGCAGCTACACCCGAGAGCACTCGGCACCCCAAGAGGCGGGTAAGGTACGGAGCCGCGACCCGGCAGGACCCGAGCCCTCCCGCACCCCAGTGCACCGGCGGGAGGAGAGGATTCAGAGCCGGGAGGGAGTGGAAGTACACCCTGCGAAGTAGCCAGCCCCGGTGATCTGCGCGGGGAGCGCTGACACACATTGCGCAGTGCAGCGGAGATTGGAGAGACAGAGGGGCAGGATCTGAGCGGGTAACACGCCAGGGTGCTTGCAGCCGGCTCCCGGGAAGGAAAAAAAAAAGCGTGCGCTTTCTTCAGCAGTCTTAAAGAGACAGGAGCCCAGCGGAGGAGCCGGATCGCCCCAGCACACTCAGCCCAGCAGGCTGCGAGTCCTGGGGAGTTTCAGACGCCTTAGCTGGTGACTGAGGAAGTGTAGCCATACTTACACTTCTCACTGAGATCAACAGCCTCCTAGTCGTTCCCACCCCTGCCAGAGCGATAAAGGGCCCTGCAGAGTGGCGCAGTCACAACTGTGGAATAGTGGGGCAATAGCGCCACCTACAGCATTCCCACAGAATCTACGTCCAGTGGGCATTTTTTTTGTTTTTTTGTTTTGTTTTTGTTTTTTCTTTTATTTCTTTTTCTTTCTTTTTTTCTTTCTTCTTTTCTCTTTTTTTTTCTTCTCTTTTTAAAGTCTTAAAGAGCCCAGCTGGCATATGTGGCAACTATCAGTGACCAATTCTATAGCCATGAAAAGACAGAGGAATATGGTTCAGACCAAAATCAACCAGACAATCCCAGAGAGGAGTCTGAAGGGATGGAAATGCACAGTCTTCCTGAAAAAGAATTCAGAATAAAAGTCATAACCATGCTGATGGACCTACAGAGAAATGTGCAAGAGCTGAGGGAGGAAGTGAGGGAACTGAGGAAAGACAATGCAGAAATCAGACAAGCGATCGATGGGCTTAACAGCAGAATGGATGAGATGCAAGAGACTGTTAATGGAATAGAAATCAGACATCAGGAGTACAGAGCAGCTGAGGCAGAGAGAGATAAAAGGATTTCTAGGAATGAAAGAATATTAAGAGAACTGTGTGACCAATCCAAACGGAACAATATTCGCATTATAGGAGTACCAGAGGAGGAAGAGAGAGAAAAAGGGATAGAAAGTGTCTTTGAAGAAATAATTGCTGAAAACTTTCCCTCGCTGGGGAAGGACATAGTGTCCTGGTGCACCAAAGCCCACAGATCTCCCAACACAAGGGACCCAAGGAAGACAACACCAAGACACATAATAATTAAGATGGCAAAGATCAAAGGTAAAGACAGGGTATTAAAGGCAGCTAGAGAGAGAAAAAAGATCACCTACAAAGGAAAACCCATCAGACTATCATCGGACTTCTCAACAGAAACCTTACAGGCCAGAAGAGAATGGCATGATATATTTAACGTTATGAAACAGAAGGGCCTCGAACCAAGAATATTGTATCCAGCACGATTATCATTTAAATATGATGGAGGGATTAAACAATTTCCAGACAAACGAAAGTTGAGAGAGTTTGCCTCTCATAAACCACCACTACAGGATATCTTAAATGGACTGCTCTAGATGGAAGTACACCTAAGCTAAAAAGATGTCACCAGAGAAAATAAATTCATAGCAAAGAAAGCAGACCATCCAAATACTAACTAAAGGCAAAGAATAAAACACCTATTATAGAAAGAATGGAGGAGGAGGAATAAGAAGGGAGAGTAATAAAGAAACATCAGACTGTGTTTACAATAACTTAACAAGAAAGTTAAGTTAGATTGTTAGATAGTAAAGAAGCAACCCTTGAACCCTTGGTAACCACGAATCTAAAGCCAGCAATGGCAATAAGTACGTATCTATCAATAATCACCCTAAATGTAAATGGACTGAATGCACCAATCAAAAGACACAGAGTAACAGAATGGATAAAAAAGCAAGACCCATCTATATGCTGCCTACAAGAAACTCACCTCAAATCCAAAGATATACACAGACTAAAAGTGAAGGGATGGAAAAAGATATTTCATGCAAACAACAAAGAGAAAAAAGCAGGTGTTGCAGTACTTGTATCAGACAAAATAGACTTCAAAACGAAGAAAGTAGCAAAAGATAAAGAAGGACATTACATAATGATAAAGGGGTCAGTCCAACAAGAAGATATAACCATTATAAATATATATGCACCCAACACAGGAGCGCCAGCATATGTGAGACAAATACTAACAGAATTAAAGGAGGAAATAGACAGCAATGCATTCATCCTAGGAGACTTCAACACACCACTCACTCCAGAGGACAGATCAACCAGACAGAAAATAAGTAAAGACATAGAGGCACTGAACAACACACTAGAACAGATGGACCTAACAGACATCTACAGAACTCTACACCGAAAAGCAACAGGTTACACATTCTTCTCAAGTGCACATGGAACATTTTCCAGAATAGACCACATACTAGGCCACAAAAAGAACCTCAGTAATTTCAAAAATATTGAAATCCTACCAACCAACTTCTCAGATCACCAAGGTATAAAACTAGAAATAAATTTTAGAAAGAAATCAAAAAGGCTCACAAATACATGGAGACTTAACAACACTCTCCTAATTAATCAATGGGTTAACGACCAAATCAAAACAGAAATCAAAGAATATATGGAGACTAATGACAACAACAACACAAAGCCACAACTTCTGTGGGACGCAGCAAAGGCAGTTCTAAGAGGAAAGTATATTGCAATCCAGGCCTATTTAAAGAAGGAAGAACATTCCCAAATGAATAGTCTAAAGACACAATTACTGAAATTGGAAAAAGAAGAACAAATGAGGCCCAAAGTCACCAGAAGGAGGGACATAATAAAGATTAGAGAAGAAATAAATAAAATTGAGAAGAATAAAACAATAGAAAAAATCAATAAAACCAAGAGCTGGTTCTTTGAAAAAATAAACAAAATAGATAAACCCCTAGCCAGACTCATTAAGAGAAAAAGAGAATCTACACACATAAACACAATCAGAAATGAGAAAGGAAAAATCACGACGGACCCCACAGAAATACAAAGAATCATAAGAGAATATTATGAGAATCTATATGCTAACAAGCTGGAAAACATAGAAGAAATGGACAACTTCTTAGAAAAATACAACCTTCCAAGACTGACCAAGCAAGAAACAGAAAAACTAAACAGACCAATCACCAGCGACGAAATCGAATTGGTAATCAAAAAACTACCCAAGAACAAAACCCCTGGGCCTGATGGATTCACCTCTGAATTCTACCAGACATATAGAGAAGAAATAACACCGATTCTCCTTAAAGTTTTCCAAAAAATAGAAGAGGAGGGAATACTTCCAAACTCATTCTATGAAGCCAGCATCACTCTAATACCAAAACCGGGCAAAGACCTCACCAAAAAAGAAAATTACAGACCAATATCCCTGATGAACGTAGATGCAAAAATACTCAACAAAATATTAGCAAACCGAATTCAAAAATACATCAAGAGGATCATACACCATGATCAAGTGGGATTCATCCCAGGGATGCAAGGATGGTACAACATTCGAAAATCCATCAACATCATCCACCACATCAACAAAAAGAAGAACAAAAACCACATGATCATCTCCATAGATGCTGAAAAAGCATTTGACAAAATTCAGCATCCATTCCTGATTAAAACTCTCAACAAAATGGGTATAGAGGGCAAGTACCTCAACATCATAAAGGCTATATATGACAAACCCACAGCTAACATCATACTTAACGGCGAGACGCTGAAAGCTTTTCATCTAAGATCGGGAACAAGACAGGGATGCCCACTCTCTCCACTGTTATTCAACATAGTACTGGAGGTCCTAGCCACAGCAATCAGACAAAACAAAGACATACAAGGCATCCAGATTAGTAAAGAAGAAGTCAAATTGTCACTATTTGCAGATGACATGATACTGTACATAAAAAACCCTAAAGACTCCACCCCAAAACTATTACAACTAATATCTGAATTCAGCAATGTTGCAGGATACAAAATTAACACACAGAAATCTGTTGCTTTCCTATACACTAATGATGAACTAACAGAAAGAGAAATCAGAAAAAACAATTCCATTCACAATTGCATCAAAAAGAATAAAATACCTAGGAATAAACCTAACGAAGGAAGTGAAAGACCTGTACTCTGAAAACTACAAGACACTCCTAAGAGAAATTAAAGAGGACACTAACAAATGGAAATGCATCCCATGCTCTTGGCTAGGAAGAATAAATATTGTCAAAATGGCTATACTACCTAAAGCAATCTACAGATTCAATGCAATCCCTATCAAACTACCAACAGCTTTCTTCAATGAACTGGAACAAATAATTCTAAAATTCATATGGAACCACAAAAGACCCCGAATAGCCAAAGCAATCCTGAGAAGGAGGAATAAAACAGGGGGAATTACACTCCCTGACTTCAAGCTCTACTACAAAGCCACAGTAATCAAGACAATTTGGTATTGGCACAAAAACAGACCCACAGACCAGTGGAACAGAATAGAAAATCCAAACATTAACCCAAACATATACAGTCAATTAATATTTGATAAAAGTGCCTTGGATATACAATGGGGAGATGACAGCCTCTTCAGCAGCTGGTGTTGGAAAAACTGGACAGCTACATGTAAGAGAATGAAACTGGACTACTGTCTAGCCCCATACACAAAGGTAAACTCTAGGTGGATCAAAGACTTGAATGTAAGTCATGAAACCATAAAACTCTTAGAAAAAAACATAGGCAAAAATCTCCTGGACATAAACATGAGCAACTTCTTCATGAACATATCTCCCGGGCAAGGGAAACTAAAGCAAAAATGAACAAGTGGGACTATATCAAGCTGAAAAGCTTCTGTACAGCAAAGGACACCATCAGTAGAACAAAAAGACATCCTACAGTATGGGAGAATATATTCATAAAAAACATATCTGATAAAGGGTTGACATCCAAAATATATAAAGAACTCATGCATCTCAGCAAACAAAAAGTAAATAATCCAAATAAGAAATGGGCAGAGGGTATGAATAGACTCTTCTCCAAAGAAGAAATTCAGATGGCCAACAGGCACATGAAAAGATGCTCCACATCGCTAATCATCAGAGAAATGCAGATTAAAACCACAATGAGATATCACCTCACACCAGTGAGGATGGCCAACATCCAAAACACAAACAACAACAAATGTTGGCGAGGATGTGGAGAAAAGGGAACCCTCCTACACTGCTGGTGGGAATGCAAATTAGTTCAACCATTGTGGAAAGCAGTATGGAGGTTCCTCAAAAAACTCAAAATAGAAATACCATTTGACCTAGGAATTCCACTCCTAGGAATTTACCCTAAGAATGCAGCAGTCCAATTTGAAAAGGACAGATGCACCTCTATGTTTATTGCAGCACTATTTACAATAGCCAAGAAATGGAAGCAACCTAAGTGTCCATCAGTAGATGAATGGATAAAGAAGATGTAGTACATATACACAATGGAATATTATTCAGCTATAAGAAGAAAACAAATCCTACCAATTGCAACAACATGGATGGAGCTAGAGGGTATTATGTTCAGTGAAATAAGCCAAGCCGAAAAAGGCAAGTATCAAATGATTTCACTCATATGTGGAGTATAAGAACAAAGAAAAAAAACTGAAGGAACAAAACAGCAGCAGACTCACAGAACCCAAGAATGGACTAATATTACCAAAGGGAAAGGGACTGGGGAAAATGGGCGGGAAGGGAGGGATAAGAGGGAAAAAGGGGCATTACGATTAGCAGATATAATGTTGGGGGGTACGGGGAGGGCAGGACAACTCAGAGAAGACAAGTAGTGATTCTATAGCATCTCACTACGCTGATGGACAGTGACTGTAATGGGGTTGGTGGGGGGGACCTGATGAAGGGGTAGTTTAATATCCGTAATATTGCACATGTAACTGTACATTAATGATAATAAAATAAATTATATTAAAAAAAATGGAATGTGGTAATTAGATTTCCTGGTGTGAGGTTTCAAATTCATCTGGCTAGGAGCTGGGTTGAGGCTTCAGTTTCCTTTTTTTTAGCTGCTCCTTCCCTGTTGTCTTTAGGTTTGCCTAAGAACTCTTTCTTAAACAGGGTCCATGTTTTGCAGCCTTTCAATTATAATCCGCTGTTAATATACTGGAACCCTGTTGATGTGAAGCAGGGGAGGGGAAGTGTCCTATAATCCTGTGATTAAATCTCAGTATTTTAATAAGTTTGCGTCCCTGGGCTGTGACCTTCAGAAGTGTTTAATAGCTTTCTTTACTTCTTCTTTTTATGTGAGACAGGAAGGCTAGATAGGGCTGGAGTTGCCTAACTGCCGTTCCCCTGAGCCAAATAAGACTCGAGTAAAGTAGTTTCCCTTAAAGAGTAGGTCTTTTGTTCTATGGAGAACACCCTGGGCAATATTCAGGATGGTTACTTCTCCCTTCCCCCTGCCTAACGGGATTCTTCTCTGATCTGAATCTCGTGGGGCTCCCTGATTTAAAACCCAGGAAAGTACAGGGACCGTTTAAAACTGAGCCCTCAAGGGTTTTTAGCTCTCTGGCTAGTCCACACTCAGCCTCCAACAATTGGTCAAAATTACCATTGAAGTGTTTGTACCAGTTACTGGCTCTAGAGGCTTCTGCTGTATCTAAGCAGATCTCAGCTGTGATTCTCTGTACTTGCCCATGCCTCCAAATTTCAGGTGGTGATTTGCCCTATGAACTTAGTCCTTTAGGAGTATCTAAGAAAAATCATTGATTTCAGTTTGACCAGTTTTTTCTTCTTGTGTGGATAGTAGTCACAAACTCCTAAAGCTCTTACATGTCCAAGCTGACCTGAAAGTCCTACTGTGATTGATTTTATAGTAGACATAAATATATTGCACTGTTTGTATACCAGTCTGATTATTTCTTTAGAATAGGTCACTAGAAGTGGAATTTCTGGTTCAAAGGTGATGAAATTTACTTTTGATCTGTATTGACAGATTGGTCTAAAAAATGTATAGTTTGCCTCTGTAAGCTGTAGATTTGGCAGTAGATTTGGGATGGTTTAAAAATCCCACCTACCTAATAAAAAAATGTAATATCTATGTATTCCATTACCTTTTAAAAGAGAGAATGCTTCTCTTTAACCTAAAGTATTCTAACCCCATTTTCGCATGTAATGCTAATGGGCCGATTCTTGATTTGCAGCTTTCAGAAGCGAATTGCTGATTGCCGATTTTGGCCTCTGGAGATCACAAGAATTCCTCTGATGGCTGCACCAAAAGGGAAAGCTGCCAAGTTTGATAAGGTAAATTTGTTCACTTAAAAATATTTATATAGGAAATACTGGGTTAAAACCAACCTGTTATTTTGCTTCTAATTCTGATACTAAAGGAAAATGTGAACCGATGTGGCTGCTCCCTAGGGGGAGCAATTTAACCTGATTTGCTGTATAGTTTTCTGGTTTCAGGACTGAAAATCTCATGTCCCAGGAAACTCACTTGTCTTTGGCAAGTCAGGATGACCGTTCACCCTTTTTCCCTATTGTCCATTAAAAATTATTTAGGCTTTATTCCTAGACATCTTATTTCCCTTTAGCCATTCATTACAATTTTACCATAGGTAAAACCATACAAAATAGTCATTTTTATAGGTCAAAAGTAGTTAAATATTGCAATATGGTTCAACCTAATACATCTTTCTGAGTTTCTTTTAGACTTACCTACTTAAAATGTTTTATCCCGCTAATTAGAGTAATAGGATTCACAGGTGTACTACTGTTCCGAAAAGAGAGAGCTTTGGTGAGCCTGGAACATGTTCTCTGTTGTGTTACATGTGCATGTCTGGTCTTCTTTGTTTGTTCATAAACTCCCTGTGGTTGGGATCCTGTTATAGACTACCATGTATCCTCCATAGACCCTACCGCGATTCATGGCATATAACAGTTACTTAACAAGTACCTAGATTATTTTATTGATTTTTTAAATAGTTTTTTTGCATAATAAAAATACTACTACCATGTTACCTCGTCTTCCTTTGTAATATATAATAATCATTGGCTAACTTTCCTTAGATTTCTGAACAATGTAATGTTGTCACATGAACATAAGACTTTTAATATATTTTCAAATTACTATTATAATAGGTGAAATCTAAGAGAGTACGCTGTTTTTTTCATTTTTTCATTTTTTTATTAAAGTATCATTGATGCATAATCCTATGAAGGTTTCACATGAACAACATTGTGGTTTCAACATTCACCCATATTATCAAATCCTCACCCCCCATTGCAGTCACTGTCTCCCAGCATAGTAAGATGCTATAGAATTGTTACTTGTCTTCTCCATGATATCCTATCTTCCCCGGGACCTACCTATATTCTGATTTCTAATTATAGTGCCCATTAATCCCCTTCTCCCTCCCTCCCCATCCACCCTTCCCAACCCCTTCCTTTTGGTTATCCCTAGCCCCTTCTTGAAGTCTGTGAGTCTGCTGCTGTTTTGTTCCTTCAGTTTTCCTTTGTTGATATACTCCACATAAGAGTGAAATCATTTGGTACTTGTCTTTCTCTGCTGGCTTATTTCATGGAGCATAATACCCTCTAGCTCCATCCATGATGTTGCAAATGGTAGGATTAATTTTCTTCTTATGCCTGAATAATATTCCATTATGTATATGTACCACATTTTCTTTATCCATCGATCTATTGATGGACACTTAGGTTGCTTCCATGTCTTGGCTATTGTAAATAGTGCTGCAATAAGCATAAGGGTGCATATGCCACTTTGAATCAGGAATCTTGTTTTCTTTGGGTAAATTCCTGGGAGTGGAATTCCTGGGTCAAATTGTTTTTCTATTTTTAATTTTTTAAGGAACCAAAGAGAGTATTTTTAACCTTGTGGGAATTAAATGTGTTTTCTTTCACTAAATTGACCTTTTCCTTATAAAAGTTTTCTATGGCAAACCATACAGTTATTAAAAAGATGATCAGATGTATTTATTGACAGGTTCTTTATCTTTGTGGTGAGAGTTTAGTTGAGGTTAGGCTTGGCAAATACATGATGACGAACTTTCATTTATTCTTCACCTATGGCAGATATTACAGCACTTTTCCTTCTGAACATAGTTAAGGACACAAAATCTTTCTCAACACAGTACTCTAAACCACCTTCACCACTTGATTTGAATTTAGGCATAAATTAAAGCCTGTCTGTTACTGGTCTGGATACTTTGTAAGGCCCCTTTCATTCATATAAATCTGTGAACTACAGCTAAAAGCCACAGCTTGCTCCCTTTTAAGGTTTTGTTGTTGTTATTTATTTTTTTTACAAAGCTTCACTTTTTCCTAAGAAGCAACATAGTGAAATTAACTTTTTGGTTGAATATATATATATATACACACATATATACATATAATACACATATACAAATAATCAATTAATTTGAGTATGTGTTGATCCACCAGTGCCTTTACTATTTTCAATAACACCATTTATATGCATTATCTCAGTGATTGTTAAACTCATTTTGAAGAAAAAAAATGGGAGACCCAAATATCTATGTAACTGGCCCCAAGTCAGCTAACTAACTAGCATAGCTAATTCCAAAAGCCAGGTCTTTGAACTGTTGTGTCAGCTCCATACTTTATGCTAGCATTAACAATGCTCTGGTTTTATTCCTCTAGACTGAAGATGAAAGTCAACTTTCATTTCATGGTGTGGCTTATGTTAATATGGTCCCATTGCTGTATCCAGGTGTGAAGAAGATTCGGGGAGCTTTCCACGTTTATCCTTACCTAGACAGTATAGTCTATGAAAAGGTAAGAAAGATTGTATAGAAAGTACCATCCTAATTTATCCTTTACATATATGTTTACTTATATCTTTAGCATATACATCTTTGTAATTGATACTTGGAACCAGTTGGTATAATGGAATGTTAAATACAGAGCCTTACAGTCATTCTGCCACTGAACCTTACAAACTTTAGGATAATGAAAAATAAAAAACTGGAAACAGGTAACCTAAATCTCCATCAATAGGTGAACAGAAAGACAAATTGTGTGGTATATCTAGGTAATGGAATGCTACTCAGCAATAAAAAGGAATGAACTATTGATAAACACAGTATGGATGAATCTCAAATGCATTGTGCTAATGAAAGAAACGAGACAAAAGAGAGTAAATACTATATGATTCCACTTAAATACAATCCTAGGAACGTAATCTATAGTGACAGTAAACATATCAATGGTTGTTTGGGAACAGGAATATGGGAGGGGAGGGATTACAGAAGAATGAGAGGAAAATATTAGGGATGATGGAAATGTTATCCTGATTGTGTTGATGGTTTCACATGTATAACATGTCAGAATTAATCACATTGTGTACTTCAAATATGTAGTTACTATATTTCAATTTTACATCAGTAAAGTTGGATAAAAAAATCTAAGGACAATAAAAGTAGTCTATTATGTTAAATATGTAAAAACTTAAATCCATGTGCTGATTAATGAGCTATAATATGGTTTGTTCAGTTTTCAGGTGTTAAAATGTTAAAATCATCTATCATCCATCTTTCTGTGTATATATACATATATAGAAAGAATATAATATATATTCAAACCAAAATCAATTATGTCATTTCTTAAGAGAAAAGGAGGCTTTGGAAAATACAATAATAATAACAAAACATATTATTATATCTCATTTTTAGGAGAGCTACTTTTCAATAATAGAATCATGAAAGACCCATCTGTTTGCAAACCAACTAAGCAGTAAACCCTTTTTTATATAAATATCATTTGAATCAGAAATTGCACTTATAAGGTTTTATCTTAAGGAACTAATTTAATAGAATTAACAATGCCATTTTCATGAGAACTTTTTGGGATCCATAATAGCAAAACTAAAAATAAGATTAAATAGTAATAGAGAACATCTCAGTAAATTATTGTAAATAAAAATGACAGAATATTTATCACTTAAAAAAGATAATCAATAATGTTTGTAGATAGTTAAATGGTAGAAAGGAATGCAAAAATGTTATATATAACATAGATCAAAGTCCTAATGAATTTTTAAAAATAAATTAAGTGTGAAGATTATACAAATAGGAGTGACTGTTAGTTAAAGATGTGAATTAAAGGAAGACTTTCTTGGCATGAAAGCAATGGAAGATATAAAATATTTAGATTACCAAAAGATGAATGCTTCTATATGTAGAAGAAGTCACCATAAATAAAATTATAACATAGCTGAAAAACTGGGGAGAATATTTGAATACATATCAGAAAGATGGCTACTATTCCTAAAATATAAAGCACTATCAAATCACTATCACATCAATTTTTTTTTTAGTGGACAAAGTACATGAAAAAGTTCACAAAAGAAGAAATGCCAATGATCAGTAACTATAAAAAGAAACATTTTGTCTTATTTATAATCAAATAAATGCACATTAGAATAACAATAAAATATTTACCTGTAAAATTAGACAATTCTTTAAAATATTGTAATGCCTATTGTTCGCAAGGTGTGATAAAATCACTCATTCTCTGCTGGTAGAAGAGCAAATTAGTAACAACTGTCTACAAAAAGAAATTGTTAGTATGTAATAAGAAGTTTAAAATACATCCTTTCCCATGGTACTCCTACTTTTAGGAATCTATTTTAAGGGAATAAGTAGAATATATCCAAACTTAACTGCATGAAGATATTCTTGGTGAATCTGAAGGAGAAAACAGGACAGGCATACCTTGTTTTATTGTGCTTTACTTTATTGCACTTTGCAGATGTTACCTTTTTCACAGATTGAGGTTTGTGGCAACCCTGTGTTGAGCAAGTCGATTATCAGCACCATTTTTCCAACGGTATTCCACTTCATTTCTGTGTATCACATTTGGGTAATTGTTGCAATATTTCACACTTTTCATTATTATTATATTTGTTATGGTGATCTATGATCAGTGTTTACAAGTCACTGGAAGTTCAGATGATGGTGTACTTTTTAACAATCAAATATTTTTAAATTAAGGTATACACTTTTTTAAAGATATAATGCTCTTGTACACTTAATAGACTATAGTATAGTGTAAACATAACTTTTAGATGCACTAGGAAACCAAAAACTTCGTTTTACTCACTTTATCATGATATTCACTTTATTGAGGTGGTCTGGAACCAAACTCACATTATCACCAAGGCATGCCTGTATATCATAATTGAAAGGTTATGGTCTTTGATGTCAGATCGCCTCTAGTTTGAATTCTGAAACTGCCACTTACCGGCTGGGTGACTGAGCAAGTGACCAAATTTCTCTCAACTTTAGTTTATTCATAAGTAAAATGGAGACAATGCTTGTCCTAGAATTGTTTTACATATTAAATTAGATAAAATATGTAAAGCACTAGGGGTATAGTTGGCACACAGACATTTTTACCTGTTGCTTTTATTATACCCCTATGATAGAAGAATATTGTGCATACATTTAAAATTATATTTATGAAAAATTTAAAAACATGAGAAGATGCATGTGATAGTCTGTTAAATGAAAAATCAGGACATAAAACTACATTCAATATGATCACAACTTTTAAAAACTATATAATCATACTTTTAAGCATATGTAGAAAATATTGGAAAGGAAATATTTCACAAGTCTGAGTGGGAAGGTTATCAAATCTTCTCTCCCCAAAAGCAATTATAAAACTGGACAAATTGACAAAAAGCCATTTCAGCTCTCTGAAAATTGACCAAAGACAACCACACACTGAGAAGTATTAATTCATGAAAACTGTGGGGTTTGAGGCATCCTTCCCTAGGGTTACTCCTAAAACTGCCCTTCTCCACTCCACTACTTTAGCTTCATTAATGTATTGATTCCTAGAGTGGGACAGGCTGTGAGGCTCAGCAACGTTGCTGCCACAAGAGAGGGCTCACATTATTTGAAGCAGCAGGTGAAGGACCCATGCACAGCGATGTTGTTGGTTGAAATGGAGATCTTGGTAGAGAGCAACCAAAGTAATTGTAATGAGTCCCAAGAGAGAAAAGAGAGAAAGGGACAGAAAAGATATATAAAGAAACAATGAAAACATCCTATGTCGGATGAAAACATTAATCTACATATATAAGAATTTCAGAGAATTCCAGGTGAGATAAGCATACAGAGATCTACAAAATACGCATGATAGTGAACTACTGAAAGACAGAGAAAATTGTTAATTCAACAAGAGAAAAACAATTCCTCACTTACCAGGGAACACCAATATGGTTAGCAGCTGATTTTTTGTCTGAAACAATGGAATCCAGATTATAGTGGGATAACATTCAAAGTGCTGAATGAAAAAACTACCTACCAGAATTGAAGGTGAAATAGAGATTTGCCCAGATAAACAAATATTGAAAGAATTGTTGCTAGCAAACCTGTCTTTCAAGAAATACTAAAGGAGCCCTTGAGCTTGAAAAGTGTTAACTTGAATCCACAAGAAGAAATGCAAATTAATATGAGATTTTAAAACTATGTTTTATTTCATTTGCACTCTTACTTGAAAGATACAGTTGTATAAAGCATTAATTATATTATTGGATTATATATAACACATATAAACTTAATTTATATGGTAATATTGGCAATGGAGCTATACTGCAATAAAATATGTACATTTTACCAGAACTAAGTACCAATGTGAAATAGATTGTGATTAGTTAGGATTGTTTATATAGTTCATATTATAACACCTGAAGTGACCACTAAGAAACTTGGGTTTGTGTGTGTACAAATATATATGTTGTGTATATATGTGTGTGTGTGTGTGTGTGTGTGTGTGTGTGTGTGTGTATCCCCAAAGGAATTAAATGAGGCATCAAGTATTTAACATAGAAGATGGCATTTAACAGGCAGAGAAAGACAAATACCATGATTTCACTTATTTGTAGAACATAAAAACAAAACAAAACAAAATGAACAAAAGAGCAGTAGACTCAGGGACACTGAGAAGTGACTGGTGGTTGCCATGGGTGAGAGATTGGAGTGGGTGTGTGGAAGAAAGAAGGCCACAGAAATTCTTGATCATAATATAAGTTGCTCTCAGAGATGTTAGTACAGCATGGAGAATATAGCCAATGTTTCTGTAACATCTTCCTATGTTGACAGATAGTAACTGCACTATTAGGGGTGAAAAATTTAAAATATGGGTAACTTTTGAACCACTGTGTTGTATACTTGCAATGAAAAAAGATTGCATATTAACTATACTTCGATAAAAAGGGCATTTGAAGGAAGAACAGAAGAACATAAAAGAATATATATAGAAAATTAGTACCAAAATGGCAAACATAAATGTAAATATTTCAATAATAATATTATATGTGAGTAGTCTTAAACACTCCAATGAAAAGACAGAGATTATGAGACTGGATTTTTAAAAAAGCAATATTTAATGATATGCTGCCAGACACACCTTAAAATCAGGCACACATAAATTGAAGTAAAAGGAAGGAAAATATATACTATGGAAATAGAAAACATACCAGAGGTGAATGGTTATATTTATATCAGACAAAATAAATTTCAAGAGAAGAAATATTACTAAAGATACAGAGTGGTATGTCATAATGATTAAAGGGTCAATCAGGAAGACAGAATATATAAATTATAAAGTATTATATGTAATAAATACATAAATGTATATACACCTAACATAAGAACCTTATAGTACATAAAGCAAAAAACAGATTTGAAAGGAGAAATAGCTAATTTGATAACATTTAGAAATTTCAATATTCTACTCTCAATAATTGGTAGAAATACTACATAGAAAATCTGCTAAACATAAATTTATCATACAACCCAATAAGTCATTCCTAGGAACCTACCCAAGAGAACTGAAAACCTGCATTTACACAAAGGCATATATGTGAATAGTTATAGCGGCATTATTCATAATAGCCAAAACCTCACAACAATCCAAACTGGTTAATTGATAAAGTGTGGTCTGCATACACAAGGGAATACTATTCAGCAATGGAAAAGAAAGAAACTACAAATTATGTAATATGCCAAAATCATTGAATTTTGGGTATACTTTAAATAGGTGGATTATACAGAATGTGAATTATATAGCAATAAAAATTTTTTAAAAAGGAATGAACTACTGATACATGTTCTAACATGGATCAACCTTAAAAACATGCTAAGTGAAAGAAGACACAAATGACTACATATTGTAACATTACCACTTATATGAAATATTCTCATTTCTCAGAAATGTTAAAATTGGAAAAAGTTTGTATCTTAGAATCTTTGAAATATAGTAGTTATGGTGGAGGTGCTAGGATTGTGAGTGTTGTTTAGTATTTATTTTTTCTTTAATATTGTTGCACTATCTTTTTAGCAGCTTTATTAAGGTGTAACTGACATATAAAAACTGCATATGTTTGAAGTATATAACTAAAAACTTTTGAAACAGATGTATATATACCTGAAAGTTTTCTGAAAGTTTTCTCATCTCCTGTTATTCTTCTCTCCCACTTCTGTTCACTCCCCCCTTATTTCTTTTGTGGAGGGCATCTGGTTTCTTTCACCCAGCATAAATTATATTTGATTTCATCCATTTTGTTTAATTACAAGATTACAATTTATCTACAATTTGAATTTTCCCATACAGGGTTTTTACTTTGAACTTTAAATTTGCCCTAATTTTCCAATTACAATTGGTAAGCCAGTAGTTGTTAAAATAATATTTCTTACACAGAAATAAATTCTACCACTTAAAGTTAATTTGAAATTATGTGTCAAAGATTAAAAGCTTTCTGGTAACAGGAGTTATGAGACTCCAAAAGCAAGCCAGGTTGAAAGGTCTCCTCTTAATAATTTAAATAATAGGGTAGGCAGCTTTCTTTGATGGTTTCACCTGCTCAACAGGTATGGCAATGCAATTAAAATTTTCACTTCCCCTATCTCTCTGCTTCTATAATGTTGAAATTATCTAGAAAACTAAGATGTTAAAAAATAATGTGGGTTTCTTTAGAGTTTGTCTCATTTGCCTGAGATTCATTGCATTTGTTTGTTCGTTTCTTTTCAGACCAAGTGTTTATTTAGCTTGTTCCGGGATAGTGGCCATCATTTGATTCAGAATGACAAAATAGGAGGAATTAATTCTTCCATATCCAAACCAGTTATTTCTAAGAACCTGAAAGAAGATAAAACAGTCAAAGAAAAGGATATAGATGGAAGGCCTAGGCTTGGGGATGCGGTAGGTTGTTGAGAGGGTGATTTTGCTGGTTTTGTTAAATTCCAGAGGCATGCACTGACTTTTGGTTTGGTGAATTGCATCAATTCAGTTTGCATTTTGATGCAACATAATGATCATTGTTCCTGCCATTGTGAAGACCATGTAAGAATTCAGTTTTTGAGGTTTTTTTTTCATTTTCTTTCAGCAAGCACCTAGTATAAAATCTCAGAGCTCAGATACTCCTTTGGAAGCTGAACCCTCTCTATGCCACAATCCAGAAGGACAGGTAACTATGCATAAAGAGTTGAAATATTAAATTTAAACTCATCAGCCCTTTAGTGAGCAAGATAGTATGATATAGTGGAAAATGCTCAGGAGCATGCTCATTATCTGAGGTACTATCCCATATTTGCCATGACTAGCTTATTATGGCCTTGGGTGAATTTCTTTGTCTTCTTGAGACTCTACAATATTTGGGTACCAGATTAACTTTAAGGTCCTTTTTAGCATTAAAAATGTTTATATCTTTTATTAATTCTACTATATTAAACATTCTCAGGGATGCAAAGATGCATTATCTGTAGCATTTATTTATCTCCTTTCAGGACACTTTACAGTCTGGTGGGCAACAGGCTGATGCATAACTATTCATAATACAAACTTTTGAGCTGTAAAAAAAGTTTAAATAAAAGTGCTGTGTAAGCTCAGAGGAGACAGATTAATGCAATCTAGTCTAGCATGTGGTATATTATGCATCCTAGTTTAACTACTAGGATGAGACCTGCAGTCTCAGAAAGCTTCATGGAAGAGGTGGCATCCAAGCTAAGTAGTGAATGATGAAGATGCCACATGAAGATGGAGAGACATTACAAGGCAGGGAACAGCTTGAGTCAAGGTACAAAGAAGGTGGCAAAATTCAGGGTATTTGAATTAATTCAGTGTGTGGTATACAGATACGGAAAAAAGGAGAGGTTCTAGAAGGAGGTGAGAAAGAAGAGACACTGAGGCAGGTTGTAGAAAGAGTTTGAAAGGCTTGCTAAAAAGTCTGGACTTAAGTTCGTAGGTGATGAGAGATTATTAAGCCTCATCTGGGAGACTAGTGTCAGAGGCTTTTCTGTCATGTAGAAATAAGACCTTGTGTGTTTCAGAGCATAACTCTTGTGAGGACATGAAAAAGAAAGAATAAAGTTTGGGTGAGCACTTCAGATGTCAGTTTATATGTTTTTCTTATAGTACAAATGAGTGTTGATGATAATTCGATTTAGGGAAGGGTTTGTAGTGAAGAAAGTCAGAAACCTGCACAGGCATGGTGTGGAACTGGGAAACTTTGGGGGTATAGAAGAATAAGATTTAGATAATTCATGTTTCAAGTCTCACTTTCTGGAAGGATGACAAAATCTTTAAGAGAAGAGTCAAAAAAGAGGTTGATATAGGAGAAATGATAAGTTCAAGTCTGGACGTGTTGTACTTAGAGTGCTGGCAAAAATCTGGGTAGAATGTCCATCAGGGTGCAGTTGATAAATGATAAATGGTGGTGAGGAGGCTGTGAGTGTGAATGTCAAAAGGTTGTCTTTCTGCAGGACTCACGAAAGATTTGGTGGAACTAAAAATGGCATTTGTTTAAAATAGTTCCAAGAAAAGAATCGAACAAGTTAAACTGGGCTTCAGCTGAGGTAGAAGTATCCAAGACAAAACTGAAAAACATTTTCTGCAAGAGATAACTGCTGTTGCTATTTTTCTTTCCAGTTATTTTTGTGTGTAAAACTATTTTAACAGTTGAGATCACACTATATGTATAGTTGTATATGTAATTTTCTCATTTTAAATATTACGTTGCTAAAATTTTTTCATAAATATCTGTTTTTCTGGAATGAATAAATTAGAGAAAAATGTCTTTATAGCAATATGTAGAAGCAGGGACATACATTGTGTTGGAGATTCAGCTGAACAAAGCCTTGGTTCCAAAGCGAATGCCAGAGGAGCTAGCCAGAAGGTATGTGTTAATGGTTCTCATACTTGTTTTGCAAAAACAACTTAGGTATAAATAAAAGGAAGTTAGTTTGTTCCCATAAATTGTAATTTCCCCTGGGCTAAACAGCAGTTGTCTAGTTTTATCCCCCCAGATGAAGTTTCTTTTGTTACTGTTTTTTTTCTTTTTTTTTAATTAGAATATAGTCAATATTCAATATTATATTGGTTTCAAATGTACAACATAGCTTTTTGATAATTATACACATTCCTAAGTGCTCACAAGTGTAGTTACCCTCTGCAACCATACCAAGATATTACATTATTTTGATTATATTTTCTGTGCTGTACTTCCATTTCTATGGTTAATTTATTTTATAGTTTGAAGCTTGTACCTCTTTATCCCCTTTACCTATATCAATCATCTCCCAAGCCCTCCCCCAATGGTGATCAATAGTCTGTTGTCAATATTTATGGGTCCATTTCCTTTTTGTTTGTTTGTTTTGTTTTTCAGATTCTACATATAAGTGAAATCATATAGTATTTGTCTTTGTCTGACTTATTTCATTAGCATGATACCTACTAGATGCATCCATGTTGTTGCAAATGGCAAGATTTCCTTATTTTTTATAGCTGAGTAATATTCCAATGTGTATATGTACCACTTCTTCTTTATCCATTTATTTATAAATGAGCACTTCGGTTGCTTCCATATCTTGGCTATTATAAATAATGGGGCAATAAACATAGGAGTGCATATAGCTTTTCAAATCAATAATTTTGTTTTCTTTAGGCAAATTCCCAGAAGTCGAATTGCTGGGTCATAACGGTATTTTTAGTTTTAGATTTTTGAGCAACCTCAATATTGCCCTCCACAGTGGCTGGTCCAATTTACATTCTCACCAACAGTATAGGAGGGCTCCCTTTTTTCTACATCCTACTGTTTTCTTATTTCAGTACCAGTATATGCCCATTATAAAAATTTTTTTTGAGAAAATCACGATCAGCAAGAGAGTATATGAAAGCACCCAGATTTCAACTTGCCCAGTGATAACCACTTTTAACAGCTTGGTATTTACCCTTTGGACTTATTGTAAAGCCCCTATATTACTCCTATACCCACACACACACACACACACACACACACACACACACACACACACACACACACACACAAAATGTGTTGCAATTAAAAGTGAGTTTTACAGCAGCAGACTCACAGAACCCAAGAACGGACTAATAGTTACCAAAGGGAAAGGGACTGGGGAGGATGGGTGGGAAGGGAGGGACAAGGGGGAAAAAGGGGCATTACAATTTGCAGATGTAATGTTAGGGGGGCACGGGGAGGGCTGTACAACCCAGAGAAGACAAGTAGTGACTCTATAGCATCTCACTATGCTGATGGACAGTGACTGTAATGGGGTTGGTGGGGGGGAACCTGAAGAGGGTAGTGTAATCACCATAATATTGCTCATTTAATTGTAGATTAATGATATCAAAATAAACTTTAAAAAAATTTTTTAAAAATGTTTAAGGATGGTAAGCACTTACCAAATTTCAGGGTGTTGGTCCAGTAAAGATACTCTCAGGCCTCAATCTCAAGCTTAGAGAAATGGGTTATATAAAATAAAAAGTAATCTGACTTGGCTCAAAAAAAAAAAGTGAGTTTTATATTGTGCCATAGTGCTGTGATTATGTTTCTGGGAAATTGTCCATTTCATCTAGGTTATCCAGTTTATTGATGTACAGTTGTTCATGGTATTCTCTTGTTATCCTTATCTCTGTAAAATGAGGAATAATGTCCTTACCTTCATTTCTGATTTTAGTAATTTGAGTCTTTGTTCTTTTTTCTTAGTGGTTACCTTGGGGGTTATAATTAACATCTTAAACCTATAATAACCTAGTTTGGATAATACCAACTAAGCTTTAGTACTACTCACTCTCCCCCTGTATAACTCTATCCCTCCCTCTTTATATTATTAATGTCACAAATTATATTTTTATACATTGTGTGCCTATTAATAAGTATTTATAATAATTATTTTACTCATTACCTTCTAAAAAAAGAGGTATAGAGGATTATAAAACGAAAATATAATAATACCAGCTTTCATATTTACCTTTACCAGTGTTTTTATTCATTTACTTTCAAGTTACTGACTAGTCCTTTTATTTCAGCCTGTAAGTCTCCCTTTAGCATTTTTTGAATAGAGTTAAGTCTTACTAACTCCCTTAGCTTTTGTTTATCTGAGATCGTTTTAATTTCTCTTCAATTCTTAAATGATAGTTTGCCAGACATAGAATTCTTGGTTGGCAGTTTTTTCTTTCAGAACTTTAAATATGTCATCCCAATGCATCATGGCCTCCATGGCTTCTGAGGAGAAATTATGTTAATCTTACATGTCAAGTCACTCCTCTTGCTGCTTTTGAGATTTTCTCTGTCTTTGTCTTCTGACAGTTTGATTGTAATGTGTTTTGCTGTAGATCTCTAAGTTTTTCTTGCTTGGAGCTTGTTAAGGTTTTTAGATGTGTAGATTCATGTATTTCATCAAACGTAGGAAGTTTGGGAGCATTAAGTCATCAAAATTCTTTTTTCCCCTTTTCCTCTCTTCTCTTTCCAGGATTCCTGTAATGTATATGTTGGTCATACAAATTGCGTTTATTGATGGTGTCCCACAGAGTTTAAACTGTGTTCATTTTTTTCCCCTCTCTTTTCCTCAGACTGGATAATTTTAATTGTCCTATTGTTAAGTTCTCTGGTTCTTTCTTCTGCCTGATCAGATCTGTTGAATCCTCTAGTAAATTTTTCATTTTACTTATTGTACCTTTCGACTCCAGACTTTCTATTTGGTTTCCTTCTATAATTTCTTGTGTTTTACTGATATTCTTATTTTGTTTATACATATTTTTCCTGGTTTCTCCTAATCGTTTGTTTTTCAGTTTCCTTTAGCTATTTGAGCATGTTTAAATTATTTCATTTAACATCTTTTTCTAGCTAGTCCAGTGTCTGGGCTTCTTTAGGGAGAGTTTCCGTCAATTTATTTGTTTGCCTTTGAAAGAGCCATATTTTCATATTTCTTTATACATTTTCCTGTCATTTTGTTGTTGAAAACTGGACATTTGGAGACTTTTTCTTTTGGTATCATTAATCTACAGTTACATGTGCAAATTATGGTTACTAAACTCCCCACTTCATCAGGTCCCCACGCCAACCCCATTATAGTCACTGTCCATCAGCGTAGTGAGATGCTATAGAATCACTACTTGTCTTCTCTGAGTTGTACAGCCCTCCCCGTGCCCCCCCCACATTATGTCTGCTAATCGTAATGCCCCTTTTCCCCCTTGTCCCTCCCTTCCCACCCATCCTCCCCAGTCCCTTTCCTCTTGGTAACTGTTAGTCCATTCTTGGGTTCTGTGAGTCTGCTGCTGTTTTTCTTCCGCCCCCCCCCCAGTTTTTTTCTTTGCTCTTATGCTCCACATATGAGTGAAATCATTTGATACTTGTCTTTTTCCACTTAGCTTATTTCACTGAGCATAATACCCTCTAGCTCCATCCATGTTATTGCAAATGGTAGGATTTATTTTCTTCTTATGGCTGAATAATATTCCATTGTGTGTATGCACCACATCTTCTTTATTAGGTTGCTTCCATTTCTTGGCTATTGGAAATAGTGCTGCAATAAACATAGGGGTGCATCTGCCTTCTTGAAACTGGGCTGCTGCATTCTTGGGGTAAATTCCTAGGAGTGGGATTCCTGGGTCAAATGGATTTTGAGTTTTTTGAGGAACCTCCATACTGCTTTCCACAATGGTTGAACTAATTTGCATTCCCACCAGCAGTGTAGGAGGGTTCCCTTTTCTCCACATGCTCACCAACATTTGTTGCTGTTTGTGTTTTGGATGTTGGCCATCCTCACTGGTGTTAGGTCATATCTCATTGTGTTTTTAATCTGCATTTCTCTGATGATTAGCGATGTGGAGCATCTTTTCATATGCCTGTTTGGCCATCTGAATTTCTTCTTTGGAGAAGTGTCTATTCATGTCCTCTGCCCATTTCTTAATTGGATTATTTGCTTTTTCTTTGTTGAGGTGCGTGAGTTCTTTATATATTTTGAATGTCAACCCCTTATCGGATACGTCATTTATGAATATATTCTCCCATACTGTAGGATGCCTTTTTGTTCTACTGATGGTGTCCTTTGCTGTACAGACGCTTTTCAGCTTGATATAGTCCCACTTGTTCATTTTTGCTTTTGTTTCCCTTGCCAGGGGAGATATGTTCATGAAGAAGTCGTTCATGTTTATGTCCAAGAGATTTTTGCGTACTTTTTTTCTAAGAGTTTTATGGTTTCATGACTTACATTCAGGTCTTTGATCAACCTTGAGTTTACTTTTGTGTATGGGGTTACACAGTAGTCCAGTTTCATTCTCTTACATGTAGCTGTCCAGTTTTTCCAACACCAGCTGCTGAAGAGGCCTTCATCTCCCCATTGTATATCCAAGGCTCCTTTATCATATATTAATTGACTGTATATGTTTGGGTTAATGTTTGGATTTTCTATTGTGTTCCACTGGTCTGTGGGTCTGTTTTTGTGCCAATACCAAATTGTCTTGATTACTGTGGCTTTGTAGTAGAGCTTGAAGTCGGGGAGGGCGTCATTCCCCCTGTTTTATTCCTCCTTCTCAGGATAGGCTTGGCTATTCAGGGTCTTTTGTGGTTCCATATGAATTTTAGAATTATTTGTTCCAGTTCATTGAAGAATGCTGTTGGTATTTTGATAGAGATTGCATTGAATATGTAGATTGCTTTAGGTAGTATAGCCATTTTGACAATATTCATTCTTCCTAGCCAAGAGCATGGGATGAATTTCCATTTGTTAGTGTCCTCTTTAATTTCTCTTAGGAGTGTCTTGTAGTTTTCAGGGTATAGGTCTTTCACTTCCTTCATTAGGTTTATTCCTAGGTATTTTATTCTTTTTGATGCAATTGTGAATGGAGTTGTTTTCTTGATTTCTCTTTCTGTTAGCTCATCATTAGTGTATAGGAAAGCAACAGATTTCTGTGTGTTAATTTTGTATCCTGCAAGTTTGCTGAATTCAGATATTAGTTCTAGTAGTTTTGGGGTGGAGTCTTTAGGGTTTTTTATGTACAGTATCATGTCATCTGCAAATAGTGACAATTTGACTTCTTCTTTACCAATCTGGATGCCTTGTATGTCTTTGTTTTGTCTGATTGCCATGGCTAGGACCTCCAGTACTATGCTGAATAACAGTGGAGAGAGTGGGCATCCCTGTCTTGTTCCCAACCTTAGATGAAAAGCTTTCAGCTTCTCGCTGTTAAGTATGATGTTAGCTGTGGGTTTGTCATACGGCCTTTATGATGTTGAGGTACTTGCCCTCTATACCCACTTTGTTGAGAGTTTTTATCATGAATGGATGTTGAATTTTGTCAAATGCTATTTCAGCATCTATGGAGATGATCATATGGTTTTTGTTCTTCTTTTTGTTGATGTGGTGGATGATGTTGATGGATTTTCAAATGTTGTACCATCCTTGCATCCCTGATATGAATCCCACTTGATCATGGTGAATGATCCTTTTGATGTATTTTTGAATTCGGTTTGCTAATATTTTGTGGAGTATTTTTGCATCTACGTTCATCAGGGATATTGGTCTGTAATTTTCTTTTTTGGTGAGGTCTTTGCCAGGTTTTGGTATTAGAGTGATGCTGGCTTCATAGAGTGGGTTTGGAGGTATTCCCTCCTCTTCTATTTTTTGAAAACCTTTAAGGAGAATGGGTGTTATTTCTTCTCTATATATCTGGTAGAATTCAGAGGTGAATCCATCTGGCCCAGGGGTTTTGTTCTTGGGGAGTTTTTTGATTACCGATTCAATTTAGTTGCTGGTGATTGGTCTGTTTAGTTTTTCTGTTTCTTGCTTGGTCAGTCTTGGAAGGTTGTATTTTTCTAAGAAGTTGTCCATTTCTTCTAGGTTTTCTAGCTTGTTAGCATATAGAATCTCATAATATTCTCTTATAATTCTTTGTATTTCTGTGGAGTCCGTCGTTATTTTTCCTTTCTCATTTCTGATTCTGTTTATGTGTGTAGATTCTCTTTTTCTCTTAATGAGTCTGGCTAGGGTTTTATCTATTTTGTTTATTTTTTCAAAGAACCAGCTCTTGGTTTCATTGATTTTTTTCTATTGTTTTATTCTTCCTGATTTTATTTATTTCTTCTCTAATCTTTATTATGTCTCTCCTTCTACTGACTTTGGGCCTCATTTGTTCTTCTTTTTCTAGTTTTGTTAATTTTGAGTTTAGACTGCTCATATGGGATTGTTCTTCTTTCCTGAGGGAGGCCTGTATTTCAATATACTTTCCTCTTAACATGGCCTTTGCTGCATCCCACAGATTTTGGGGAGTTGAATTATTGTTGTCATTTGTCTCCATATATTGCTTGATCTCTGTTTTTATTTGGTCATTGATCCATTGGTTATTTAGGAGCATGTTGTGAAGCCTCCATGTGTCTGTGGGATTTTTCATTTTCTTTGCATAATTTATTTCTAGTTTCATACCTTTGTGGTCTGAGGAACTGGTTAGTACAATTTCAATAATTTTGAATTTACTTATGCTCTTTTTGTGGCCTAGTATATGATCTATTTTTGAAAATGTTCCATGTGCACTTGAGATGAATGTGTATTCTGTTGCTTTTGGGTGTAGCGTTCTTTGGATGTCTGTTAGGTCTATCTCTTCTAACGTGTTGTTCAGTGCCTCTGTCTCCTTTCTTATTTTCTGTCTTGTTGATCTGTCCTTCAGAGTGAGTGGAGTGTTGAAGTCTCCTAGAATTAATGCATTGCATTCTATATCCCCCTTTAATTCTGTTAGTATTTGTTTCACATACGTAGGTGCTCCTGTGTTGAGTGCATAGATATTTATAATGGTTCTATCTTCTTGTTGGATTGACCCTTTTATCATTATGTAATGTCCTTCTTTGTCTCTTGTGACTTTCTTCATTTTGAAGTCTATTTTGTCTGATACAAGTACTGCAACTACTGCTTTTTTCTCCCTACTAGTTGCATGAAATATCTTTTTCCATCCCTTCACTTTTACTCTGTGTATGTCTTTGGGTTGAAGATGAGTCTCTTGTAGGCAGCATATAGATGGGTCTTGTTTTTTTATCCATTCAGTGACTCTATGTCTTTTGATTGGTGCATTCAGTCTGTTTACATTTAGGGTGATTATCTATAGGTATGTACCTACTGCTATTGCAGGCTTTAGATTCATGGTTACCAAAGGTCCATGGTTAACTTCCTTCCTATCTAAGAGTCTAACTTAATTCACTTAATATGCTATCACAAACACAATCTAAAGGTTCTTTTTTTTTCCTCCTTTTTCTTCCTCCTCCATTCTTTATATAGTAAGTATCATATTCGGTACTCTTTGTCCATCCCTTGATTGACTTTGGAGATAGTTAATTTAATTTTGCATTTTTTTAGTAATTAGCTGTTCTACTTTCTTTACTGTGATTTTATTACCTCTGGTGACAGCTATTAAACCTTAGGAACATTTCCATCCATCTATAACAGTCCCTCCAAAATACTGAGGGAGGGCTGCTGTTAGGGTGAGCACGAGGGTGTCTGCCTGAGGCTGTGGCTGGCTGTGTGCTTCTGGAGAGAGGGCCGACCTGGGGATGACACCCCATTCTTGAATCTGCTCAGGGCTTTTGCTTGTGGTTCCTGGAAATACGCTCTCCTCCGCCCTGGTTAAGCTTCTCAGAAGTCCCCAAGAGCCTTTTAGGTCTTTCCAGGCCTGGCATCAGCTTCCCTTGACTCCTTCCATCCCCTACCAGGAGTGCTATCCCCACCTGTGCCATTGAAAATCGTGTTTTCAGAAAACAATTTCATGGCAGGGGGAAGTGCTCACATAAGAATGTTCAGTCACTCATTAATTAATTCACTGATTTAACTAACATTTATTGACCTTCAGAATATGCCAGGCAATGTTTAGACAGGAATAAAATTAAAAACAAGAGAGATACCTTGGCTAGGAAGAATAAATATTGTCAATATGGCTATAGTACCTAAAGCAATCTACAGATTCAATGCAATCCCTATCAAAATACCAACAGCATTCTTCAATGAACTGGAACAAATAGTTCTAAAATTCATATGGAACCACAAAAGACCCCGAATAGCCAAAGCAATACTGACAAGGAAGAATAAAACAGGGGTAGTTATGCTCCCAGACTTCAAGCTCTACTACAAAGGCACAGTAATCAAGACAATCTGGTACTGGCACAGGAGCAGATCCATAGACCAGTGGAACAGAATAGAGAGTCCAGACATTAACCCAAACGTATACGGTCAATTAACATATGATAAAGGAGCCATAGATATACAATAGGGAAATATAGCCTCTTCAACAGCTTGTGTTGGCAAAACTGGACAACTACATGTAAGAGAATGAAACTGGATTACTGTCTAATCCCATACACAAAAGTAAACTCAAAATGGATGAAAGACCTGAATGTAAGTCATGAAACCATAAAACTCTTAGAAAAAACAGGCAAAAAATCTCTTGGACATAAACATGAACGACTTCTTAATGAACATATCTCCCCGGGCAAGGGAAACAAAAGCAAAAATGAACAAGTGGGACTATACCAAGCTGAAAAGCTTCTGTACAGCAAAGGACACCATCAGTAGGACAAAAAGGCATCCTACAGTATGAGAGAATATATTCATAAATGACGTATCCGATAAAGGGTTGACATCCAAAATATATAAAGAACTCACGCACCTCAACAAAGAAAAAGCAAATAATCCAATTAAGAAATGGGCAGAGGACATGAATAGACACTTCTCCAAAGAAGAAATTCAGATGGCCAACAGGCACATGAAAAGAAGCTCCACATCGCTAATCATCAGAGAAATGCAGATTAAAAACGCAATGAGATATCACCTCACACCAGTAAGGATGGCCAACATCCAAAACACAAACAACAACAAATGTTGGTGAGGATGTGGAGAAAAGGGAACCCTCCTACATTGCTGGTCGGAATGCAAATTAGTTCAACCATTGTGGAAAGCAGTATGGAGGTTCCTCAAAAAACTCAAAATAGAAATACCATTTGACCCAGGAATCCCACTCCTAGGAATTTACCCTAAGAATGCATCAGCCAGTTTGAAAAAGACAGATGCACCCCTATGTTTATCGCCGCACTATTACAATAGCCAAGAAATGGAAGCAACCTAAGTGTCCATCAGTAGATGAATGGATAAAGAAGAGGTGGTACATATACACAATGGAATATTATTCAGCCATAAGAAGAAAACAAATCCTACCATTTGCAACAACATGGATGGAGCTAGAGGGTATTGTGCTCAGTGAAATAAGCCAGGCAGAAAAGGACAAGTATCAAATGATTTCACTCATATGTGAAGTATAAAAACAAAGAAGAAAAATGAAGGAACAAAGCAGCAGCAGACTCAGAACCCCAGAATGGACTAGCAGTTACCAAAGGGAAAGGGGAGGATGGTTGGGAAAGGAGGGATAAGGGGGAAAAAGGGGCATTATGATTAGCAGACATAATGTAGGGGGGGGCACAGGGAGGGCTCTAGAACTCAGAGAAGACAAGTAGTGATTCTATAGCATCTCACTACGCTGAAAGACAGTGACTGTAATGGGGTATATGGGGGGACTTGATGAAGTGGGGAGTTTAGTAACCATAATGTTGCATATGTAATTGTAGATTAACGACACCAAAATAAATAAATAAATAAATAAAGTAATTAAGAAAAAAGCAAAGACATATTATCCTTCCCATGAGACTTATCTTTTCTAAAGGGAGACAGACAATAAACAAGGGAAAAATAAATTAAAAAAAAAAGAGAGATAGTTTGTGGGAGATAAATTCTCTCAGCTTTTGCTTATCTGGAAATTGTTTAATCCCTACTTCAAATTTAAATGATAGCCTTGCTGGATAAAGTATTCTTGATTCAAGGCCCTTCTGCTTTATTGTATTAAAAAGATCATGCCACTCCCTTCTGGCTTGTAAGGTTTCTGCTGAGAAGTCTGATGATAGCCTGATGCGTTTTCCTTTTTACTTGATTTTATTTCTTTCTCTGGCTGCTTTTAATAGTCTGTCCTTATCCTTCATTTGTGCCATTTTAATTACTATATGTCTTGGTGTTGTCTTCCTTGGGTCCCTTGTGTTGTGAGATCTGTGCACCTCCATGGCCTGAGAGACTATCTCCTTCCCCAGATTGGGGAAGTTTTCAGCAATCACCTCCTCAAAGACACTTTCTGTCCCTTTTTCTCGCTCTTCTTCTGGTACCCCTATAATGCGAATATTGCCATGTTTGGATTGGTCACACAGTTGTCTCAGTATTCTTTCATTCTTAGAGATCCTTTTTTCTCTCTGTTCCTCAGCTTCTTTGTATTCCTCTTCTCTAGTTTCTATTTCATTTATCGTCTCCTCCACCGTATCTAATCTGCTCTGAATACCCTCCATTGTGCTCTTCAACGATTGAATCTCTGACTGGAATTCATTCCTGAGTTCTTGCATATCTTTCCATACCTCCATGAGCATGTTAATGATTTTTATTTTGAACTCTCTTTCAGGAAGATTCATGAAGTTCATGTCATTTAAATCTTTCTCCGGAGTTGTATCAATAATTTAACTTTGAATCAGGTTCCCCTGGTGTTTCATATTTGTATTTGGCGCCCTCCAGTGCCCAGAAGCTATACTCTCTGTAGCTGCCCATCCCCTGAAGCAATGTTGGAGGTTGCAGGGGAGTGGATTGGTGCCTGGGGGGAGGAAAGAGTTCTTTTCTGCTTCCTGTCTGCTATGCCTGACTCCATTGCCTGAACCAGTGGGCTGAGCACACAGATAAAAGCCTCTCTACTTTGAGTTTGTCGTTGCTGTAGACAGATCTTCCCTCTGGGTTGGCTAATGCCAGGGTAGGGTTTGCCGGTTTGCAAGCCAGGTTGGGCTGGCTGGGAGAAAGGCGCAGTAGGTTGCATATCACAGAGGGGGTCCTTGAACCTGTGTAGCCAGCCAGGGAGCTGGAGCACCTGAGGATCGTGAAAGCTCCCAACCTGCTGGGCAGAGTGCACCTGGACAATTTTGTCTACCTGTCCTTTCTCCTCAGCAGTAAGCTCTGTGCAATCCTTGCCCCTTTAGCAGTGCTGTTGCTAAGGGCTTCCTTGTTAGGAAGTCTCTCAGACTGCCTGCCTTTCTTTTTTCTCAGAGCATCAGGATATGGATCCCTGCTTTCCACAAGCGGTTGGAATCTCAGTCTCTTCAGGAATTCTGCCTGTCTTAGCTTTCCAACCCCCTACTCACGAGGGTACCTTGCAAGCACCATGAAATGTTGGTTTGTGCTCCCAGAGCAGTCTCCGGAGTTAGGTATTCAGCAGTCTCAGGATTCCACTTCCTCCCTGTCCCTGCTCCATTTCTCTTCCTCCCCCAGGGGAGCTGGCATGGGGGAAGGGCTTGGGTCCTGCTGGGTCACAGCTTTGGTATGTTACCCTGTTCCGTGAGGTCGGCTCTTTTCTCCAGGTGTATGCAGTGTGGCTCAGTCCTCTTTCCTGTTGCTCTTTCAGGAGTAGTTGTATTAATTATATTTTCATGTTATATGCGGTTTTAGTAGCAAGCCTCTATCTCACCTCTCACACTGCCATCTTTAATCCATAATAGCTTTTTATATTTACTATTTTTTTGAGTAAAGAAATTTATCATTTTAATTATAACCCACATTATAAATGTTTTAGTGAGATTAACCTTTTTTTCACATGTCTATTAGTCATTTAAAAGTCTCCTTTTTGAGTATTACCTACTTACAGTAGGACATCTTTTATGCCAGAGAGTTCTTAAACTTTAAAAAATTTTGCATATAGCCCCTTTCCAAAAATAATTGAGAATACTTACCATATATGCTGTATATAAAATAAGGTTGATGATGTGGAAATAGAAAGCTAGAAAGTCAAGCCGGGGAAACAAAAAGAGAAGAAAGTATTAAACAAAGCTGTCATAAATAAATATCAAATCTGAGTTGTCTAATAAAAAGGGAATCCCTATAAGTTATATAATTCTAATTATAAAGGAGGATGCACAGTAGTCCCAACAGAAACAAAATTTTTTCCTGGCATTAAATTCTAAAACAAATTTCCCATTTAAGCTCCTAGATAGTGCATACCAAGTAACAGAATAACAGCATCCTTAATTAAAGTTTTTAGCCAATGCAGAAGCAATTTCTTTGTAATTTTTTTATTGAAGTATATATGACATATAACATTGTATTAATTTCAGGTGTACAATGTAATGATTCAGTATTGTGTACATTACAAATGATCACCAGAATAAATCAAGTTAACACCGGTCACCATACAGAGTTCAAAAAATTTTTTTTCTTGTGATGAGAACTTTTAAGATCTACTCTCTTTGCAACTTTCAAATATGCAATCCAGTATTATTAACAGTAATCACAATGTTGTGCATTACATCCCATGACTTATTTATTTTATAACTGGAAGTTTGTACCATTTGACCCCCTTTACCCATCACCCACCCCCACCAACCCCTGCCACTGGCAATCACCAATCTGTTCTTTGTATCTATGAGCTTTTTTTTAAATTTATGATTATTTTTTATCTCCTCTGACTTTTTATCAATTTAGTTTAGCTATATATAGTACTTTTAAAATTGTCTATATTAACTTTTAAATATTCTTAGACTTTTTTGGTAAGAAATGGTTATTAGCTGTAAGTTTTTTCTTTGGCTATAGGAGGATGGATGGCAGATTTCTCCTCCAAGGAGATATATATCACCAAGCTCAGGTGATAAAATTATATAGCAAAGGCTATTTAGAATGGCAGTGAAAGAAAGTCTGACCCAATGTCTACAAACCTTTGGCTCCTGGCTGAGACATATGTATACCAAACAGCTGAAACTATGTCTTTGCCTAATAATATATATAAATTGAATGCACTCTAAAACATGAAAAGCTCAATCATTTTCATAATAAAAGAAATGCAAATCTATCCTGAAAACCTTTTTTTTAATTGCCAAAGATCAAAAAGCCCAATAACTCATTATGTTGTTGATGAAGATATTATGTTAATAATATCTTTTGTACAAAACACTGAGAGTATAAATTGGTACAGCTCCTGTGGAGGGCAGTTTGGCAAAAGCTATTAAAATACAAATACATGTATCTTTTAACTTTATAATTAACTTCCAATGATTTCTTTCAGATAAATATTCTTAGCAAGGCATTAATGACCACCATATTGTTAAATCCGGTGACCTGCTTTCCAGGATCACTGACCTGTCATCAGTCTTTAACTACTCCGTCTTCCTTAAAACACCTTCATAGGCTTGTAGGACACCCTACTTTGTTGGTTTTATTCTTCCTGCTTTGGCCTTATCTCTCTAGCTTCTACCTGTTGGAGTCCTTCAGAGCTCAGTCCTTGGAATTCTCAGTCGATTCTCACTCCCTTTATTTCTATCCATTCTCATGGCTCTCAATATCATCTATATACTGATGGCTCCCAAATTTATATATCAAACCTGGACCCCTTGCCTGAACTCCAGGTTTGTATTTCTAGTTCTCATAAACTCTGGTCAGAGCCATAGTAACCTCTCATCTGGTCTCCCTGCATATACCATTCTACCCTTCAGTTTTTTCTTTTTAAAAAAAATTAACAACTTCATTAAGATATAATTCACATAACACATCAGTCATTTAAAGTGTGTAATTTGGTGGCTTTTAGTATACTCACAGAGTTGTACAGCCATCACCACAATCAACTTTATAAAATTTTTATTACCCCTTAAAGAAACCCCATATATATTAGTAGTCACTCTATATTTCTTCCCAGCCCTCATACCAACTCCCATCCCCAACCCCTTAGGCAACTTACCTACTTTTTGTCTATATAGATTTGCCAACTCCAGACATTCATATAAATGGAATCATATAATTTGTGGTCTTTATAACTGGTTTCTTTCATTTAACAAAATGCTGTCAAGTTTCATCCATTCTGTAGCATATACCAGTACTTAATTTTCTTATTTCTAAATAATATTTAATTGTAAGGATATACCATATTCTGTTTTTCCATTCGTCACTTAATGGAATGTTGGGCAGTTTATTCTTAATGTCACATTCTATAATGATTGTATTAAAATGGAAGTCAACTCATGTAACTCCTTGGCTCAGACACTATGAATGACTCCCTGTCATACTCTGAGTAAAAGTCAAAGTCTTTACAACGACCTTCAAGAGCCTACACATTCTTTATGTACTTTGCCCTCACTTTTTCGGTCTAGCAAAACTAGCCTCCCTACTATTCTCACACATGCCAGGCACATTCTTGCAGCAAGGCCTTCATACTTGCTGTTCTCTTTGCCTATAATTTCCTTGTCCCAGATATCTATATGACTTGCTCCCCCACTTCCCTCATGTTTTTACTGAAAGATTATCTTCTCATTGAAGCTTTCCTTGGTGATATATGCTCCCCCCCTTCACACCCCTAGCCCCCACCATAGATTATCTGTGTTCCTGCATTATTTTTCTCAATGGCACATATCACTAACATACATATTTTAATTATTTGTTTATTGTCTTTCTTTCCCCACTAGAATGTAAGCTCCACTGAGGGTGAGAATTTTTGTCTATTTTGTTTAGTGCTATATCCTGAGCACCTAGAAAAGTGCCTGATGAATAGTAGGCACTCAGTATATATTTTGAATGAATGAATAAATAACATTGTCTCTGGGAAAAAACTGGGTGGCTGGAAAATACATTGGAAGAAGATAATTTATTATATATTGTTTCATTCTTCTTAAGGTTTGAATCATGTGGACATATTACCTATTAAAATAAATAAAATTAAAATTAGAAATTACAAGCAGAGGTATACCATTACATAGGACCTATTAAAGAGAAATTGAATTTGTAAATTTAGTGGTAAACTTCAAGGCAGTACTTCAGCAGGAATTTGAAACTATAAGGAGGAAGAACTATAACTTAATTCCCTCTAGGTTCTTGTGAGGTCTCCTGAAAATGAATGGTAGACATTTTGGCATAAGTAGTCTGACAGTGACAAAATATATTTTCTTACTCACCATAAAGTCTGATGTCATTATTATAATTTACTGTAGTCTTATAACTTATGACCAAAAGTACAGTTTTTATCCTAGATAGGGAAAAAAGCTTTCACTTGGCTGCACCATATAGATTTTCAAAACTTTGTGCTTTCAGAGACCACTGAATATACCTAAAATCAGAACACCCATTACTCTTCCACCCCTGAGTCAAGCAGCCTCTTATGCGTAATAACAGTTTCTAAAAATGTGTAAGGGTAAAGCTAGGACTCAAATTAGCCAAAAGTACAACTTAGCTACTCTCTGAGTAGCTGCTTCCTATCTAGTCCATAGCCATATACTATTCTATGGTTCACATTCAGGTGTTTACATGAGAAAAAGCAATGTGCTCAAGTGTGTTGGGATAATAGACCTTAGATCTCCCCCACCCAGAATCGTTGGAGGTGGGAAATAAGAGAATATAATAAAGTTGTTTGGTTTTTTTTTTGGACACAGGGTCAAGGAAATGATTCCTCCAAGGCCTCCTCTGACCCGGCGGACAGGAGGTGCTCAGAAGGTAAGTGGGAGAGCCAAAGTGAAACACCAAAGTAGTATGATGTTGAATGCCCCCATTTGAAAATAAGGCATGGAGTCTTGAGTGTATTTCCCATAAGGAATGAGAAATTTTACCTTTACATATTTTCCTTCCTGGTGACCAGTGGCATGTAGTGTTTGATCTTTGGCTGGTGGTTTCTGAGCTGGGAAGGAAAGGGCAATTTATACTTAAAGTACTATTGAATGTAAAACCTAATCCAGTTTCAGACTTCCATTCCATGTCTTGACCTCTTTACCAGATGTTTGTATTTTCCTAGGTGGTGACTGACTACCATATGCAGATCAAGAACATTTCTAGAGCCATCTTGGATGAGTATCACAGGATGTTTGGGAAACAGGTGGCTAAACTGGGGAGTGTTGTGGATAATGAAACCCTGGAGGAGCAAAGGTGCCAGCTCAACTATGAACTTAACTGCTCAGGAAAATACTTTGCTTTCAAAGAACAACTCAAAGTAAATACTCATTTATTTAATTATTCCATGGATTTTTATGAAGCATCTTTGCTACATACTTAGTTATCCTTTTTTCTCAGATTATGTTCAGCTGTGCTCTCACCTTTCTTGCTGTTGATGCAAAAAGCTGTTTTCTGTATGATAGAATGTCAGGAGAAGCTCTACTCCTGCAGAGCCTTAGAATGGTTCAGAATCCATTCCAAGTGTGAGCTTGTGAGAAATGAATTCTTCACTTGAGGCTAGGACAGATTTTAGGCTAGATTTCATGTTTCTCTAGCAGGCAGAAACTCTGTACCTGTTCTGATTCCATGACTAATTATCTCTGTTTCCCATTATAAATCTTTCCCCTGGTCCACTAAGATTTGAGAAATATTTACTTAATAATAATTTCCTGAAAAATAATGCCTAACATTTATTGAGTGTTTGCTATAAACCAAATTTTAAAATGGTTTGTATTATACTAATTTAATCCTCATAAAAACCCTATGAAGTACGTACTCCCCATTTTATAGATGGAGAAATACAACATTAGTTGGGTTAAATAATTTACCCAAGGTCACAGAGCTCCTAGAGGTCAAAGATGGGACTCAAATTCAGGCTCTCTGGCTCTGGAGCTTATGTACTTAAGTGTTACACTGCACTGCCTCTCTGGCACATTTACTGTGTATCCTGTACTGTACTAAACAGATACTAAGAGGAAAAGAAGGGAGAGAACTCAACAGTGCAAGAAGGTTTATTGCTAAATCTGAGAGGGACCTCTGTTCTGGTGAGCAGAACAAAGAAGACATCTCTTACAGGCTAAGAGGCTTTTTATTGCCAGGTTTTTTGGTGGGCTTTTGAGGGGATGGGTCATGGAAAAGGTGGGCTTGTGGCTTGTGGACTTGTCCTTTGGAGAATGCTTGTAGCCTAAGAAAGATGAAATCTAGGCCTCGCTGAGGTGGTGGGTGGGCTTATTCGAAACGGCTCTCCTCCTGTCCAGGTGCTATCATTCCTGGCTCTAAAGGGGTATAGGAAGACAGGTTGCTGTTCTTTTCTTGGCTACTTGTGCTTAGAGGGGTCAATGAAGGGGGTTTTCTGAAATTTTGAAGCAGGAAGGCTGTTTGGAGGTGTTCTTGAGTAGTTGCCTGGAAGATGGCGCCACTCGATCCTGCAAAAATCTTTGGGATAGGTTAATTAAGCAGGGAAGGAAAAGAAGGAGAAGGATGATAAAGGTAATGGGGCCACGAGAGGTAGAAGCCAATGAAGAGGAAGGGGAAAGGGATTATTAGAAGGGCCTTCAAGAAGTTTCGAAGCTTGTTCACAAAGACTTTTTGCCCCATCCCTGATGAGGCCAGGTTTGTTGGTTTAAAAGCAGCATTGTTCTTAGGGTAGAGCCCATATGCCACCCTGTGAAGCTGTCAGGAGATCAAGGCCTCTGTGGTTTTAGAGGACAACTGAAGCCAGGGAGTCTACCTGATCTTTAAGTGTCCCAGTTGGTCAGAAACCTCTTTGAGTCATTCGGTGAGTTCTTTGGACAGCCTGGTGAACTCTGAAAGAGAGACTCCTAGGGTCCCGATCCCTGTCCCAACACCTGTGATTATTTCCAAGGTGGCCATTAAGGGGACTAGCTGTGTGGTGCATTGTGCCCTGACATGAGTTATGGGGGAGATAGGGATGGGTAGATTGGATGTTGCTAAGGAAAGGGTGGGAGTGAGGAGGCCCAGAGTGCAGACTCCGGTCCAGTTGGTTGGCAAACAAATGTATGCCTTGTCTCTGTACACCCAAAAGATGCCTATTTCCAGGGAAAGGCATCTAATGAGATCAAACCAAGACAAGAGGAGGAGGTCTGGGGTGGATTGGGAAGTAAATGTCAGACCACCTCAAATTTGTGCCATATATGGAAGGAAGAGCTAAAAGCTGCAACTGTCAAGGGTGAGAGGGGTGTCAGGCTGGTTGCAATACTGTAGGACTCTTGGTTAAGAGCGGCGAACTTTTGGTTTAGGAAGATTCTGCCATCAAGTGTATGAAGATGTTTAATTCTTAGGCTCCTCTGTGGGCTAGGGGAGTATCTTTTAGGGGGTCTTTTCCTCTGTCTTGGCAATATCTAGATGTGGTGGCATTTAGACTGCCTTGGAAGGAAGTGTACCCACATACCTGTAAGAGAGTTCCCAGATGGTAAGTATTGTGGTGATCAGAGGGTGGGAGAAGCTGAATAGTGGATTTGTGGAGGAAGGGATCTAAGGAGTTGACTGGGGTATAGTGATCTTGTTGGGCTTGGCAGATGCACAAAGGAGCAGGGTGGGTTAGATGGAGTCCACTTTGGGAGGGACTGGTTATGGCTTGCTGGGGAAGTCTGAGCTTTTAAGGCCTATCTGATACCTTTTAGTGCCCTTGGAAATCTAACATCAGATCCTTCAGCTAAGCCTGTACCCCTGGGACTGGCAGTCTCGGTGGAATGTAGCCCTGCAGAAGTGTTGAACCATGTTCCAAGGGGAGCAGGGGTTGCTGAGTCTGCTATCTGGGAAAGGTGGAGACAGACCCAGCAGGGTGGCTGGATGGTTCCATCAAAGGTTTGCATGACTTGAGCTGTGTGGGAGAGTGTCTGATTGAGGTATTTAGGAAGGGTCTGTGTTGTAATGTTAGGAGTTAAGAGGATGAGTAATACTGAGAAAGTATTGGAGCAGGAGAACACAGGAGGTAAAGGTGGTGTTTTGCCTTGGGGAGAAATCTGAGAAGGTTCCCTTTAGCCATAGGTCCTGGATTATTGTATCTAAGGAGGTGGAGGACAAGTAATGGGAGAGTCCTTCTGTTAGGACAGTCAAGAAACAGTCAAAGTTATGAAAAGAGAGACTCATGGGATTGTTTAGCCATGTCTTTGGTCTCTTCAGCCATGGAGACAGCTTGGTGATCTTCAGAGATGTGGGTCTGGTTGGTGTGCACTGGAAAAGGGGAGCCTTTTTTAGAAAGGAAAAGTGGACCCGGGAGGAATGGCCTTTTAATTTGTCTGCTGTTAAGGTAGTCAGGATTACTTGGAAGGGCACCATCCATTTTGGTTTTAGCCACTGGGAGGGACTGAAGGGCTTCATATATATCCAGTCTCCAGGTTGTAGGGTCAGAGGAGTGAGGGTGTGTAGGCTGTTGGAGAACTTTGGAAGGATGGGGTCAGCATAGTTCCAGATGAGATATCTGAAGGTATTAAGTAAAGAATTCAAGAGCAGGAGGGGTAGGTTTGAGTTGGAGGTGGGGAAAGTGAAGGCAGTAAGGGGCTAAGCATAAGAAGTTTGGAGGGTAGAGACCTGAGTTTTAAAAGGGCTAAGGGTAGGAGCTTAGTCCAACCCAAATGAACCTGGAGGGAAAACCTGGTTAGGCTCTGTTTGAGAAGGTGATTAGTCTTCTCTACCTTACCTGAGGATTGGGATTAATCTGGAATGTGAAACTTCCAGGTTGTATTAAGGGATGAGGCCACCTATTGGGTGATCTGTGAGGTGAATTCAGGTCCATTATTGGTTTGGATAGAGGTTGGGAGTCCAAAGCGGGGGATGATTTTAGTGAGTGGGATATGTGCTACTGTGGAGGAACTTTTGTTTAATGTAGGACAGGCCTCTGTCCATCCAGAGAAGATGTTTTAACTCCTGGGGAAAAATCCTGGGGCAAAATACCGCTAAAACCAAAATCAGTCAATGGGAGAAATAAAGTTAAGAAACCCGTTTATTTCTTACAAGCAAGCAGTCGTCCTATCTCTCTCTTGACCAGGCTGCAGAAGAAGAGAGCTCCACCCAACCTCTCTGGTCCAGATAAACCCTTGCACGCCCTGTGATTTCCTATTGATATGTAGATAGACTAATTCTCTCCACCCCTTGGAAACACCTATTAATATGCAGATGCACTAAAGCCAGGTGAGAGATTCTAGAAATATTGCAATTTTACCCACAGCCCACCCCTCCAGAAATCTCGCCTCACAATCTACACATTCCCCATTTTTCACAATGGCCTCTGTGCGAGAAAACTGGAGCATTGTAACCAGGCTAATAACATAAAATAGCAACAGCAATAAAATCATGATAATCCTCAAGCCAGAGGCTTCAGCTAGAATCAAAGTCTTAGGCAGATTAAGTCCATAGCTCGCCCATTCTGCAGGCAGTCAGTAGCTGAACAGGTAGGGATTTCAGAGCAATCATCATGCAGCAGCTTCAGCCAGGGGGCGCATCCCGACTACAAGGACTGTAGAAGAAAATAACCTTAAGGGTGATAAGATACATGTTTTAAGGATACCAGCATAAGCAATTCTTGTCCATCAGGTAGGATACATGCAAGAGAGTGGTCCTGTGATAGAACAGTGGCAGGAATGGGATCTCATCCTGGTCTAGTATACCAGAATTTCACCCCCCTCCCTGTGGGAGTTACAGATGGGCCAATATATAGGGTTACGGAAGGTACATGCACTGCCCATAAAGGTAAAACAAAACTTCCACATAAGATGCTCTTATCTCCCAGACGTTTTGGGTACACTGCCATGATCTTTGGGGGCCACTCTGCTGTTACTCCAGGACTACACATGAGGCCAGCCTCCAGTCGTCCTTCCAGACCTTTCCACAAGGTGCCAGAAGGGCTAGCCATCACTGGTCCATGTGTCAAAATGTCCAGGGCCATGTCTACTCAACAGAGTCTCCAGGGCTTAATGCAGTTGGGGCCAGCAGCAGAATGTTGCTCTGATGAAGCCATATCCTGGCTTCAATAACTCCTGTTTGGTTTGCACATACACTTGTATAGGAGAGGCAGCAAGGTGTGTTAGGATATCCACAGGGCTCAAGGCTCTTTTTTGGGGCTTCTCATTCAAATGCCGTAGCACTAACCATAAGTGAACTGACCGGTCCCATAGACTGTTGGTGCCTGACTTCAGGCCAGATTTTAACAAACCACTGTACCTCTCTCTGTCATCCCTGCCCCAGTAGGGTTATATAGTACATGAAACTTCCACTTCATTCCTAATTGCTGCACCCATTCTTGTAGCACATGTCCAGTAAAGTAGGTGCCTCGATCACTCTCAGTCACCTGCGACTGGCTATAGGCTATAAAGAGACGCTTTAGGCCCCTCTTGGTGGTTTTCTGATCTGCACAACATGCAGGAAAAGCAACCAATAGGCCAGTAGCTGTATCCACACAAGTCATGGCATACTGATATCCTTCTTATATGGGCAGAGGCCCAATATAGTCCATCTGCCACCTGACAAGGAATACCAGACCCTTTACTATTGTCCCATGTTGCTGCGGGACTCGGTGTAAGCCCCTCTTAGAGCATGCAAGGCACTCCGTCTGGGCTTTGCTGACTTCTTCAAAGGTTGTTGGGCAAGCCCCATTGATGGGCTACAGCCCACATTGTCTTTTGTCCTGCATGCAAAAAATACTGATGTAACCATTGGGTTACATCACAGGCAGGCTTTCCTTCTAGCCAACGCATCTGGGTCAATGTGTCTGCTTCATTATTCCCTGGGGATGCCAAAGGTAAATGTCCAGTCACATAATATATGGTAACAGTCTTAGTCTGACCAGAGGCCCATAGGTCTTGCCACAACTCTTGCCCCCAGAGGGGCCGGTGACCAACCATCCAATTGGCATGGTACCATGTTGGTGGTAGCCACAGGGTCAAGCCCTGATAGAGGCCAAGCTGTCAGTGCAGACAATTATAGGGGAGGCTCCTGGGTGATCACGAGCCATACTGCCCACAACTCAGCCCATTAGCTGCTCTTCCCCTCTCCATCCTCCATCCATATTGTCTGTGTTAGGATGGAAAGCTACAGCCCTCCACTTCAGGGGCTGCCCACTACTGGAGCTGTCTGTATACCAAGAATCTTCAGGTATAAGGGCTTCTCCCTCTTGATAAGGACTCTCAGCTACCAATGGCTCAAAAGCAAGTTCTTCCCGCTTTCCACTGGTATACCATGTACCTCTCGTAGCCCCATATACTGACCCAATCACTGGCCCCAGTAAGCATTGGAGTTCTCCACTTAAGGGGCTAGTAGAGAGGGTGCTACGCTGTTGTAAATATGCGCCCCATTTGGCCAGTGTAGGCATCTGTGCCACACTACTCCGTGGCCGTTGGGTCCAGTCTTGCACCCACCCCGCAATGGGATAGGTGGTTATTACCTTTGTCAGAGCTGTTCCAGCAATGGGCTCCGTGGCCAGCAAGGCGTGGTACACAGCAGCCAGTTGCTTCTCTATCAAGGTGTACCGGACCTCTGCTCCTTTCCATAGTTGTGACCAGAATCCAATGGGTTGTTGTGTCCGTTCAAGCCACTGCCAAAGACCCCATACATAACCATCCTCGGTTACATGAACATCTAGCTCACAGGGCCTTGATGAGTCCATTACACTCAAGGCCTGTACAGCCTGACTGCTCGCTTGGCAGCAGTAAAAGCAGCTGCACATGTCTCATCCCAGTCCCACTTGATGCCCTTTTGTACCAACCAGTATAAGGGCTTCAGAATTTGTGCCAAGTGAAAGCAGGATAAACACTCTCCAGTAGCCCAAAAGACCCCAAAACTCTTGTAATACTGCCACAGTGGTAGGGGTAGGGAAAGGCAGGACCTTGTCTGTGACTGCTTCAGGAAAACTTTAATTTTACCCAACCATACAACCCCCAAGAATTTTACAGACAAACCAGTTCCCTGAACCTTCATGCTGTTCACAGCACATCCTTTCTCCTGTAGATGTTGCAGCAGTCTAGGAACTGCCCCTTCTAAATCTGCAAGAGAATCAGACATGAGCATAATATCATCAATGTAGTGATACAGCCACACTGTTTGCAGTTTCTTTCATGTGGCCAAGTCCTGGGCTACAAGTCCATGACAAATGGTGGGACTGTGGAGGTATCCCTGTGAAAGGACAGTGAATACCCACTTCCGGGCTTCCCATGTGAAAGCAAACTTTTCCTGACTTTCCTGTACTTTATCAATAGAGAAGAAAGCATTGGCAAGGTCCACAATGTAATGATACATCCCCAATTCATGGCTTAGTGGGTCCATAAGGGCTGCTGTTGAGGGGACAGCAGCTTGCAAAGGGGGTGTGACTTTATTCAATTCCCTATAGTCCACAGTCACATGCAAGGAGCCGTATGGCTTTTTCACTGGCTGCACTGGGGAATTAAAAGAACTATGAGTGGGCTGTATGATGCCTACTTTCTCCAACTCCTGAAGAGTTTTTCCAATTTCCTTGTGCCCCCCAGGAAATTTATACTGCTTAGTATTTGTCACTCACCGACGTACAGGAGGAGCTACAGGTGGGTGCTTAGCATGTCCCCTCAATACTGCATTTACCACACATACCCTCTGTCTGAACTCACCTGCAGGTCCTGCAGGATATCCACCCCTAAAAGATATTAAGGGATGAGAGAAATATACACAATATACTCCTTTGGGGGTAATTCCCTTTCCCCAGTTGGATTTGGGCTTTCTTCACTCTAATTGCCTTACCCCAAAGCCATCTATCATAGCAGGGGTCCCGGGAAAACACTCAGGGTTGCCATAAATCAAAGAGCATTCAGCTTCTGTGTCCACCAGTGCCAGGACACGTTGTACATTCACAGGAGACCAATGAATTGCAATTTCTACATGTGGCTTCTAGTCCCCATCGCGTCCTCCAAGGTGAGGGCCTTGACCCTCCCCTCAGTCAAACTGCAACGCCCAATAGTCGTCCTGTGGGGGTGAGGGCACAGGCAGAGCCTGAGTACTGTCTCCCAGGAAGTCTTGCAGGGACACAAGCTGGACATGGGGCTTTGCCTCTGGCTTCCGTGTCCTGGATCTCAGCAGCTGGAACTGCTGCTCTGGGATTAATTGGGTGCCACAGTTCTAATAAGATCCTATTGGGCTGCCCATCAAGTTTTTCTTTCACTACCCCAGCTTTTATCAAATCAACTCACATCTGGGTCCTCGAGACTATTAGGGGGTCTTTTGCACCTCTCTTTCAGTCATAGCCTGTACTTTCTTCTGGACTCTTATTGTTTCAACATCCTCCAGATCTGCTAAAATGAGTAGCCTCACTTATGGGTTGCCCTATGTGGCGGACAAGAATAGTCACAAGGACCCAAAGAGAGATGGGGGAGCTGTATGGAGCATGAGATTTCTCATTCCTATGGGGAACAACTCTTTATCGGGGCCCTGGGGATCCATATTATAGGTGATATTTTTCATGCCTAGATTCCATAACACGTGCTGGAGCTCTGCATACATTTTCCAGCTAGTGGGTAAGTATGGTAAATCACCCTGATTAGGCCAAACTGCCCTGAAAGCTGCTGTCAGCCAATCCAGAAGCACCTGATTCCCTGAGGTGTGACAGGAACTTTGCAACCGTTGCCAGAGAGAAGGGTGAGTCATCAGGGAAGCCAGTCTACTCATTTCAGAACTAGACATAACAATGTTTTCCACCCCCACATCCCAGAATCACAAAAGCCACGTAGGAGAGGTTCCGATGGCTTCTGCCAATACTGGACGTTCATATCCACCAGCTCATCCTGGGTATTGGGGCGGAGCATGGAGTACTCCACAACCTGCGGTGGTGGTGGTCCTCTCCCTCAGAAGCCCGCGGTTGTTGTGTTTTTACTTTCTTTTTTTTAATATAATTTATTTTATTATCATTAATCTACAATTACATGTGCAATATTATGGTTATTAAACTACCCCTTCATCAGGTCCCCCCCACAAACACCATTACAGTCACTGTCCATCAGCGTAGTGAGATGCTATAGAATCACTACTTGTCTTCTCTGAGTTGTACAGACCTCCCTGTGCCTCCCCAACATTACGTCTACTAATCGTAATGCCCATTTTTCCCCCTTATCCCTCCCTTCCTGCCCATTTTCCCCAGTCCCTTTCCCTTTGGTAACTATTAGTCCGTTCTTGGGTTCTGTGAGTCTGCTGCTGTTTTGTTCATTTAGTATTTTTTCTTTGTTCTTATACTCCACATATGAGTGAAATCATTTGATAGTTGTCTTTTTCGGCTTGGCTTATTTCACTGAGCATAATACCCTCTAGCTCCATCCATGTTGTTGCAAATTGTAGGATTTGTTTTCTTCTTATGGCTGAATAATATTCCATTGTGTATATGTACCACATCTTCTTTATCCATTCATCTACTGATGGACACTTAGGTTGCTTCCATTTCTTGGCTATTGTAAATAGTGCTGCAATAAACATAGGGGTGCATCTGTCCTTTTCAAATTGGGCTGCTGCATTCTTAGGGTAAATTCCTAGGAGTGGAATTCCTGGGTCAAATGGTATTTCTATTTTGAGTTTTTTGAGGAACCTCCATACTGCTTTCCACAATGGTTGAACTAATTTGCATTCCCACCAGCAGTGTAGGAGGGTTCCCTTTTCTCCACATCCTCGCCAACATTTGTTGTTGTTTGTGTTTTGGATGTTGGCCATCCTCACTGGTGTGAGGTGATATCTCATTGTGGTTTTAATCTGCATTTCTCTGATGATTAGCGATGTGGAGCAACTTTTCATGTGCCTGTTGGCCATCTGAATTTCTTCTTTAGAGAAGTGTCTATTCATGTCCTCTGCCCATTTCTTAATTGGATTATTTGCTTTCTGTTTGTTAAGGTGCATGAGTTCTTTATATATTTTGGATGTCAACCCTTTATCAGATACGTTTTTTATGAATATATTCTCCCATACTGTAGGATGTCTTTTGTTCTACTGATGGTGTCCTTTGCTGTACAGAAGCTTTTCAGCTTGATATAGTCCCACTTGTTCATTTTTGCTCTTGTTTCCTTTGCCCGGGGAGATATGTTCATGAAGAAGTTGCTCATGTTTATGTCCATGAGATTTTTGCCTATGTTTTTTTCTAAGAGTTTTATGGTTTCATGACTTACATTCAAGTCTTTGATCCACCTTGAGTTTACCTTTGTGTATGGGGCTAGACAGTAGTCCAGTTTCATTCTTTACATGTAGCTGTCCAGTTTTTCCAACACCAGCTGCTGAAGAGGCTGTCATCTCCGCATTGTATATCCAAGGCACTTTTATCAAATATTAATTGACTGTATATGTTTGGGTTAATGTTTGGATTTTCTATTCTGT
>JAVSCE010002300.1:0-144240 GCA_032199065.1 Smutsia gigantea | reverse complement strand
GAGGCTGTCCTGTGGATTTTTAAAAATTTTTTTAATTTTTAATTTTATTGTTTTATTTTATTTTGGTATCATTAATCTACAATTACATGTGCAACATTATGGTTACTAAACTCCCCACTTCATCAGGTCCCCCCCACCTACCCCATGACAGTCACTGTACATCAGCGTAATGAGATGCTATAGAATCACTACTTGTCTTCTCTGAGTTGTACAGCCTCCCTGTACCCCCCCCAACATTATGTCTGCTAATCATAATGCCCCTTTTTCCCCCTTGTCCCTCCCTTCCCACCCATTCCTCCCTGGTCCCTTTCCCTTTGTTAACTTTTAGTCCTTTCTTGGGTTCTGTGAGTCTGCTGCTGTTTTGTTCTTTCAGTTTTTTTCTTTGCTCTTATGCTCCACATATGAGTGAAATCATTTGATACTTGTCTTTTTCGGCTTGGCTTATTTCACTGAGCATAATACCCTCTAGCTCCATCCATGTTGTTGCAAATGGTAGGATTTGCTTTCTTTTTATGGCTGAATAATATTCCATTGTGTATATGTACCACATCTTTATCCATTCATCTACTGACGGACACTTAGGTTGCTTCCATTTCTTAGCTATTGTAAATAGTGCTGCAATAAACATAGGGGGTGCATCTGTCTTTTTCAGTGGGCTGCTGCATTCTTAGGGTAAATTCCTAGGAGTGGAATTCCTGGGTCAAATGGTATTTCTATTTTGAGTTTTTTGAGGAACCTCCATACTGCTTTCCACAGTGGTTGAACTAATTTGCATTCCCACCAGTAGTGTAGGAGGGTTCCCCTTTCTCCACATCCTCGCCAACATTTGCTGTTGTTTGTGTTTTGGATGTTGGCCATCCTTACTGGTGTGAGGTGATATCTCATTGTGGTTTTAATTTGCATATCTCTGATGATTAGCGATGTGGAGCATCTTTTCATATGCCTGTTGGCCATCTGAATTTCTTCTTTGGAGAAGTGCCTATTCATATCCTCTGCCCATTTTTTAATTGGATTATTTGCCTTTTGTTTGTTGAGGTGCATGAGTTCTTTATATATTTTGGATGTCAACCCCTTATCGGATATGTCATTTCTGAATATATTCTCCCATACTGTAGGATGTCTTTTTGTTCTACTGATGGTGTCCTTTGCTTTACAGAAGCTTTTCAGCTTGATATAGTCCCACTTGTTCATTTTTGCTTTTGTTTCCCTTGCCCAGGGAGATATGTTCATGAAGAAGTCGTTCATGTTTATGTCCAAGAGATTTTTGCCTATGTTTTTTGTCTAAGAGTTTTATAGTTTCATGACTTACATTCAGGTCTTTGATCCATTTTGAGTTTAACTTTGTGTATGGGGCTAGACAGTAGTCCAGTTTCATTCTCTTACATGTAGCTGTCCAGTTTTGCCAACACCAGCTGCTGAAGAGGCTGTCACTCCCCATTGTATATCCAAGGCTCCTTTATCATATATTAATTGACTGTATATGTTTGGGTTAATGTTTGGATTTTCTATTCTGTTCCATTGGTCTGTGGGTCTGTTCTTGTGCCAATACCAATTTGTCTTGATTACTGTAGCTTTGTAGTAGAGCTTGAAGTCTGGGAGCTTAATTCCCCCTGTTTTATTTTTCCTTCTCATGATTGCTTTGGCTATTCAGGGTCTTTTGTGGTTCCATATGAATTTTAGAACTATTTGTTGTTCCAGATCATTGAAGAATGCTGTTGGTATTTTGATGGGGATTGCACTGAATCTGTAGATTGCTTTAGGTAGTATAGCTACTTTGACAATATTTGTTCTTCCTAACCAAGAGGATGGGATGAATTTCCATTTGTTAGTGTCCTCTTTAATTTCTCTTAGGAATGTCTTGTAGTTTTCAGGGTATAGGTCTTTCACTTCCTTCGTTTGGTTTATTCCTAGGTATTTTATTCTTTTTGATGCAATTGTGAATGGAATTGTTTTCCTGATTTCTCTTTCTGTTAGTTCATCGTTAGTGTATAGGAAAGCAACAGATTTCTGTGTGTTAATTTTGTATCCTGCAACTTTGCTGAATTCAGATATTAGTTCTTGTAGTTTTGGAGTGGAGTCTTTATGGTCTTTTATGTAGAATATCATGTCATCTGCAAATAGTGACAATTTGACTTCTTCTTTACCAATCTGGATGCCTTGTATGTCTTTGTTTTTTCTGATTGCTGTGGCTAGGACCTCCAGTACTATGTTGAATAACAGTGGAGAGAGTGGGCATCCCTGTCTTGTTCCCGATCTTAGATGAAAAGCTTTCAGCTTCTCGCTGTTAAATATGATGTTAGCTGTGGGTTTGTCATATATGGCCTTTATGATGTTGAGGTACTTGCCCTCTATACCCATTTTGTTGAGAGTTTTGATCATGAATGGATCTTGAATTTTGTCAAATGCTTTTTCAGCATCTATGGAGATGATCATGTGGTTTTTGTTCTTCTTTTTGTTGATGTGGTGGATGATGTTGATGGATTTTTCGAATGTTGTACCATCCTTGCATCCCTGGGATGAATCCCACTTGATCATGGTGTATGATCCTCTTGATGTATTTTTGAATTCGGTTTGCTAATATTTTGTTGAGTATTTTTGCATCTACGTTCATCAGGGATATTGGTCTGTAATTTTCTTTTTTGGTGAGGTCTTTGCCTCGTTTTGGTATTAAAGTGATGCTGGCTTCATAGAATGAATTTGGAATTATTCCCTCCTCTTGTATTTTTTGGAAAACTTTAATAAGGAGGATGGGTATTATTTCTTCTCTGTATGTCTGGTAAAATTCTGAGGTGAATCCATCTGGCTGAGGGTTTTGTTCTTGGGTAGTTTTTTGATTACCAATTCAATTTTGTTACTGGTAATTGGTCTGTTTAGGTTTTCTGTTTCTTGCTTGGTCAGTCTTGGGAGGTTGTATTTTTCTAAGAAGTTGTCCATTTCTTCCAGGTTTTCCAGCTTGTTGGCATATAGATTTTCATAGTATTCTCTTATAATTCTTTGTATTTCTGTGGGGTCCATCGTGATTTCTCCTTTCTCATTTCTGATTCTGTTTATGTGTGTAAATTCTCTTTTTCTCCTAATACGTCTGGCTAGGTGTTTATCTATTTTGTTTATTTTTACAAAGAACCAGCTCTTGGTTTCATTGATTTTTTTTTTCTATTGTTTTATTGTTCTCAATTTTATTTATTTCTTCTCTAATCTTTATTTTGTCCCTCCTTCTGGTGACTTTGGGCCTCATTTGTTCTTTTTTTTCCAATTTCAATAATTGTGTCTTTAGACTATTCATTTGGGATTGTTCTTCCTTCTTTAAATAGGCCTTGATTGCAATATACTTTCCTCTTAGAACTGCCTTTGCTGCGTCCCACAGAAGTTGTGGCTTTGTGTTCTTGTTGTCATTTGTCTCCATGTATTGTTTCATCTCTGTTTTAATTTTGATGTTAATCCATTGATTATTTAGGAGCATGTTATTAAGTCTCCATGTATTTGTGAGCCTTTTGTTTTCTTTGTACAATTTATTTCTAGTTTTATAGCTTTGTGATCTGAGAAGCTGGTTGGGAGAATTTCAATATTTTTGAATTTACTGAGGTTGTTTTTGTGGCCTAGTATGTGGTCTATTCTGGAAAATGTTCCATGTGCACTTGAGAAGAATGTGTATCCTGCTGCTTTTGGGTGCAGAGTTCTGTAGATGTCTGTTAGGTCCACCTGTTCTAGTGTGTTTTTCAGTGCCTCTGTGTCTTTACTTATTCTCTGTCTGGTTGATCTGTCCTTTGGAGTGAGAGGTGTGTTGAAGTCTCCTAAAATGAATGCATTGCTTTCTATTTCCTCCTTTAATTCTATTAGTATTTGTTTCACATATGTCAGCACTCCTGTGTTGGGTGCATATATATTTATAATGGTTATATCCTCTTGTTGGACTGACCCCTTTATCATTATGTAATGTCCTTCTTTATCTCTTGCTACTTTCTTCGTTTTGAAGTCTATTTTGTCTGATACAAGTACTGCAACACCTGCTTTTTTCTCTTTGTTGTTTGCATAGAATATCTTTTTCCATCCCTTCACCTTTAGTCTCTATATCTTTGGTTTGAGGTGAGTCTCTTGTAAGCAACATATAGATGGGTCTTGCTTTTTTATCCATTCTGTTACTCTGTGTCTTTTGATTGGTGCATTCAGACCATTTACATTTAGGGTGATTATCGATAAGTATGTAGGTATAGACATTGCAGGCTTTAGAGTTGTGGTTACCAAAGGATCAAGGGTAATTCCCTTACTGTCTAACAGTCTAATTTAACTCACTTTATATGCTATTACAAACACACCTTAAAGCTTCTTTTATTCTTCTTTTTCTTCTTCTTCCATTTTTTCTATGTTATGAATCATATTCTGTACTCTTTGTCTAGCCCTTGGGTGACATCTATTTAGCGTTAGGAATACTTCCACCTATAGGATTCCCTCCAAAGTGCACTGTAGAGGTGGTTTGTGGGAGGTAAATTCTCTCAGCTTTTGCTCATCTGAAAATTGTTTAATCTCTCCTTCAAATTTAAATGATAACTTTGCTGGGTAGAGTATTGTTGGTTCAAGGCCCTTCTGCTTCATTGCATTAAATATATCATTCCACTCCCTTCTGGCCTGTAAGGTTTCTGTTGAGAAGTCTGATGATAGCCTGATGGGTTTTCCTTTTTATGTGATGTTTTTTCTCTCTCTAGCTGCTCTTAAAAGTCTGTCTTTATCCTTGATCTTTGCCATTTTAATTATTATATTTCTTGATGTTGTCTTCCTTGGGTCCCTTGTGTTGGGAGATCTGTGCACCTCCATGGCTTGAGAGACCATCTCCTTCTCCAGATTGGTGAAGTTTTCAGCAGTTATGTCCTCAATGACACTTTCTATCCCTTTTTCTCTTTCTTCTTCTTCTGGTACGCCTATTATGTGAATATTGTTCTGTTTGGATTGGTCACACAGTTCTGTCAATATTCTTTCTTTCTTAGAGATTCTTTTTTCTCTTTGTGCCTCAGCTTCTTTGTATTCCTCTTCTCTGATTTCTATTCCATTTACCATCTCTTCTACTCCATCTAATCTTCTTTTAAATCCCTCCATTGTATGTTTCATTTCAGATATGGAATTTCTTAATGATTGAATCTCCAACTTAAATTCGTTCCTGAGTTCTTGAATATTTTTCTGTACCTCCCTAAGCATGTTTATAATTTTTATTTTGAACTCTTTCAGGAAGATTGGTGAATTCATTTTCATTTGGCCCTTTTTCTGTGGTTTGTGGAATTTTGGTCTGAACCATGTTTGATGTTTCATATATCTGTGTGGTGCCCACTAGTGCCCAGAAGCTCCAGTCTCTGGAGCTGCTCAGCCCCTAGAGTGAGGTTGGGGTGTAGGGGAGAAGAGCTGGTGCCTGGGGGAGAAAAGATCTGTTTCCTGATTCCCATGTGTGGTGCTTGTCTCCAGTGTCAGAGCCAGTGGGCCAAGCTCTAGCTGTTGTAGGCGGGGTCTCCCTCTGGCTGGCCTGAAGCCATCGCAGTGACTGCTTGTTTGTGAGCAGGTGCCTGCAGGCCAGTAGGACAGGTCGGCAGGCTGTGTGTCACAGTGGGGGGCCTCGGAACTGAGTAGGCAGCCAGGGGGATGGAGCACCTGAAGCTCCTCAAATTTTCCAACCAGCTGGGCAGAGCGGGCCCAGGCAACCTTGTCCAGCTCTCCCTTCTCCCGCACAGCAAGCTCCGTGCAAACCCCGCCCCTTCAACAGTCCTCTCACTGCTAGGAAGCCTCTCAGAGTGCCCACCCTTCCTCTGACACAGAGCGGCCAGGTGTGGATCCCCTCCTCCACAAACAGCCAGAATGTCAGTCTCCCAGGCCCCTCCGCCTGTCCGAACTCCCCAACGTCTAGAGCACCACACAGTATAGGCTTCCGCTCACAAAGCAGATCTCCAGGGCTAGGTGTTCAGCAGTCCCAGGCTTCCGCCCCCTCCCCATTCTGTTTCTCTTCCTCCCACCCATGATCTGGGGTGGGGGAAGGGCTTGGGTCCCACCAGATTAAGGCTTTTGTACGTTACCCTATTTCATGAGGTCAGCTCTGTTTGTGAGGTCTGTATGCAGTCTGGTTCAGCCTTCTTTCTTTTTGCTGTTTTAAGGTTAGTTATATTACTTAACTATATTTTTGTACTATTTGTGGTTTTAGGAGGAGTTCTCCGTGTCACCTCTTACACCGCCATCTTGAATATTCACTTTGTTTTTTTTAAAAACTAAAGTAAAAATGATAACACTGTTACATGGGGGATTTATAACAATTGCACAAATGATAAAGTAGGGGTATACGCAATTAAATATTTGCTGGGCTATTCACCTTGGGTTTGGTGATGATTTTAAATATCAAAAGCAAAATCCATGAAGGAAAAAAGATTGATAAGTTAGAATTTATTCAAATTAAAACTTTTGGTATGTGTAAGATACTGTTAGGAGAAAGAAAAGAAAAGCCACAGACTTGGAGAAAGTATTTGTAAATCGTATATCTGATCAAGGACTTGTATCCAGAATATAAGATGAAAGATCTCTTAAAACCCAACCATAAGAAAACAATGCAATTTAGAAATGGGCAAAAATCTGACCAAACACTCTACCCAAAAGATATGCAAATAACCATAGCAAAAAAGATGCTCAACATAATTTTTCATTAGAGAAATACAAATGAATAGAGATATCTATTAGAATGGCTAAAATCCAAAACTTGACAATACCATTTGCTGGTGAGGAAGTCGAGTAACAGAAACAGAAGTTCATTGCTTGTGGGAATGCAAAATGAAACAGTCTAGAATACGTAACACTATACATTTGCTAATATCCGTAGACTTCTAATAGTGTGAAAAGTGAGCCTTAATGTAGGTAAATTAAAAAAAAAATCACTTAGGAGGCTGGGGGATCCCAGGAAGAATGACCGTGACAAAAGAATCGAATTATATTTCAAATGCTACAAACCAACCTCACTGAAGGGGGAAACCCGTGCTGACCTAAGTAGCATTAGAAGTGAGTGGAGTCTGTAAGACTAAAGACAAAAGGAATTTATGGGGATGTCACAGGGCACAGGAGCCAACTGAAAGAGTTTCCAATGGCCAAAGCTGGTACAACTTAAGCAGCAAAAGAAAAACAGTACTGTATTATAACCCAGTGTATAAAATAAATATCCATGAGACTATACTGATATAAATAAATGATGAGTAAACAAATAATTTGGGGAGAACAGACAAGTCTCTCACATAGATTCCAAGTAATTTCTGTAGATACTCTGCCTGCAAGGAGGTGGAGCATAATGCCTCAGTCCTTAGGTGTGCGCTGCACATAGTGACTTCTTTCTGAAGAAGACAGTATGGAAGGGAGGAAAGAAAGACTAACTTCACAGTGGAGGGACATGACAGCCACCACCCCAGCAGGTGATCAGGGTTGATTGAATGCGCTCTTGATATGAGCTGGTGAATGGATAAACATTTTGAGGTATAGTCACAGAATGAAATACTACCCAGCAATAAAAATGAACAAGCTATCAATAAACTATGACATGGATGAAAATCTTGTTTTGCTGAATGAATAATAAGCTAGCACAAAGGAGTACTTACCATGTATTTCCATTTACATGAAATTGTCAAACAAACACAACTAATCTATAGTGATAGAAAAATCAGATCTGCAGTTACCTGGGATAAGGGATGGCAGAGAGATTGACTGTAAGAGGCCTGGAGGGAACTTTCTTGAGGAGCTGGAAATATTTGGTATCTTGACTGGGCAGTGGTTACATTTGTCAAAACTCTGACCTGTACATTGAAATGTGTTAACTTCATTGCATGTACATTATACCTCAGTAAAGTTGTTTTTTCAAAAAGCTTTCTTTGGATGCAGTTTGGGGAATGGAGCAGAGGGAACAATGAGTGGATGCAGAATTCTAGCTGGGAGTCTATTGCTATAATGCAGGTAAGAGACAATAGTGTCTAGGACTACAGTCACGGCAGGGAATATATAAAGGGTGAAGGTTCTGGACATATTTGGATGTCAAAGGTGATGGAACAGTATGGGGTCGAAGGACATGGGGAGGAGCTGGGGCTGCCCCAGGGTTTCTGGTTTGTGTGTCTGATTGGGTGCTGGTGGCAGCTTCAGAGAGAACCAGGAAGAGGGCCCGCACTGTGGTGGTGGGTCCAGGGAGGGCCTAAGTCTAAATTTGGGTGTACGTTCGAGGTGCCTGTGAGAAAGTAACATGTTTATATTTAGAAAGTAGTTGGCTATTCAGATCTGAAAGTCTGTGCTGCAGACATTTGGTGAGTCATTTGTACTGGATGGTTAATTGAGGTGTTAGGATTGATTGGATGAACTCATCAAGGAGAGAAAATGGGCTGGGAAGAAGGAGTCATCTTGGGTGGAGCTTTAACTGCTGGGTAACAGGACAGGAGCAAGAGAGGCAGGCTGAAAAGTATGGGCACAGAGAGGAGGGCAGCTGGACAGTGTAGAATCACTTGAGTGTTATCCGTTCATCATCTAGTTTCTCAATAATTTATCTTGTTTTAAAGTCTAGAATCTTACAATAATCCTGAGAGTTAGAAAAAGCAAGTACTACTCTAATTTTACAGGTGGGGAAACTTGGAGCTCAGAAGGCAAACGACGTCTGTAAGAGGCTAATAAATGGCTGAGCTGGAATGTAAGCCTGTTTCTCTATTCCTAAATCTGGGGCTGTTCTTGTGAACACGATTCTCAACTGCCATAGGAGATGTGTCAATAAACTTTTATTTTTTAAATTTGCTGTTTTCTGATTATGTAAATTATAAGCTGTTATTTTGAAAATTGGAAAATATGGGAAAGCACAGAAGAGTTACTACCTACAATAATTTCATGTGGATCTCTTCCTGCTGGGTACATGCTTAACACATATACACTTGAAGCATTTCTTTTTGTCGTGATTAGGCTCAAGTGTACAACCCATTGTATAACCTTCTTTTAGAAACTTAATATATATTGTGATCTTTTCCTCATGCCATTAAATAATGAAAAACTGGTTTTGAATGGGTTGTTTGGCAGAATCTTAGAAAAGCAAACAGAACAACTTGCCAGAGGCAAACAAGTCACGTTGGTTAGATGACTTACGATGCTACCCAACTGCCTGGGCCTTTTGATATACCATTTATGGAAGCCAAAACATGTGCATTCACTTTTTGGAATGAGCAGGTGGGCAGGAAGTAAAGTCTTCATGACTCAGATTTGTAATCCCTGCTGCAGTCATGTAACCTTGACATACGTGTGCTGTATGCGTCAGCCAGAAGTGATCTTATCCGGGCCTGTGGGTCCACCTCATTAGCCTGTTTCTAGTCTATGGGGACAGAATAAACATACTTTTCTCCAGGTTCTCAAGAGGAAGCCACACCTTATTTAAAAGATAAAGCTACAATGCCTCTGCTCTCAGCGGAGGGAATCAGAGCCAGGAAGTCAACACGGGTGTCAGGGTAGGTGCCAGGTGGGTTAACAGGTCTGGGGTGGGAGGGGGAACACATGCCCGAGAGGTCAGTGGAAGCAATGTTTCCTGGTTCCTGGTCAGGGCAGCAGATACAAAGCACATGTTTACCTTCATGCTGTGGTACCGCCTTGCCCAGGAAGCTTCCGGATGCACACTTTCTTAGGATGTAGTCTGTCTAGCTTTAAGGTGCCAGGTCATGTTGGGGACTCAGTAAGTAAGTCTCAACAGAGCAGGACCAGAGGTCATAGCGGATTCTCCTGCATCTCTGTTTAGATTTCTTCAGTGTTGATTTTGCCCACCTTTGTCTTCACTCACATTTTATATTCACCCAGGCTTTTCATCACTTTGCTCTTCTCCAGCACTCATATTTATTATCCCCATCTTCTGAGCATTATGAATCTTCCAGGCCAAGCCTGGTACCGAATTTCTTTTTTCAGCCTCATCCAAGCCTGTATCCAAGGCCATGCCCAGCCCCGGGGTGCGCTCCTGTACAGGCAGCAACTGCCCTGCTTCTCTGACGCAAGCGGAGAGATGAGATCACCTCCTCAGCATTACAGCTGATGGAGCATCTCAACTGGGTGAAATGCACCTCTACCACCCAGTCTGAATTACAGCTGCCACCACATAGGAGCCCCTTTTGCTTTCATAGATGACACAGAACCAGGGGTTCAACTTTGTCCTTAAATCCCATTTTTGTGGATATGTTGCTTTGGTTGGCCTGCATCACCATGGGGGAGCCCGCTGGGTATGGGTTTGGTTGAACAGTGTACCCCTTCTTTGTGGCCATGGGGGACTCAGTCCAGTGCCACATGGAGGCTGATCATAGCCCTGAATGTCCCCAGCCATGGTGGCTGACCGAGGGGTGGGCAAGCAGAGCAAACAGGGTGGATGAGAGTCCTTCCTTGACGTTCACTGTGTAGGGACTGGTAGGGGGAAGGTCTCTTTCCTTTTGGCATCTCAAGCTGTAAGTTGCCTGTTATTTGGCAACTTTCCTATCACATGGAGAGTGTCTTATGACCAGCTTTGAGCTGGAGAAATAAGGACACATTTTATGTTATATGATTTGAAGCCTGAAAACGAGCAGTTTTGGAGTTCAACACCTCAACAGCATCATTGAGGCTTTTTCTGCTTCTCTGTTCCGTCATCCTTGGCTTACTCACGGGGTCCTTGCGTTGGTCCTCATGACTGGAAGGCGGCTGCTGCAGCCTGAAAAGCAGAGACATCAGCCAAGTCAAGGCCGAATTCCAGAGAGATCGTCAGTATAGGACTGGCACCTGTCTTCTCTGGGGGCAAGGCCTGTATCCAACCCTGGTACTTATTTTGTGGCCTCCACAGTATCTCACATTAAGCATGTAACAGATGCAGAATTAATACTTGATGAATGAAGGATCCAGTCCTGAGTGGGGAGGAGGTGGCCTGATGCTGGGGCAGACACATGGAGACGCTCTTCACTGGAGGGCACTTAGGTGTTGGGGAAATAATTAAGGTGAGATAAAGATGTTTCAAGAGAGAGAAGGAGTCCCAGTTCATTGGGGAGTGTTGTGTCTATTTTCTCCTTCCCAGGGAAGATTCAGCTGAGGAGCAGATAGGGCCTAAGGGGTGGTTAGACCCGCATCTCCACTACCAGCCAAGTCAAAGAAACCTTCCACAAGTCTGCCACCTCCCTCTCCACTGAGATGAAGGATATCTGGGAGTAGCTCGGTCCTTCCCCATGATCAGCAAGAAGGTCACTGCACAGTTTGCCTGGGACTTCTGCTGGCTTTGGAGTCCACGAATGTGCATGTGGAATCCTGATTCCATCATATGTCAAATATATGGCATTGGCCAAGGTACCGTGAGTCATTAAATGACAATTTTCTTACCTGTAAAAGTCGTTCCCAAGGAGAGAACATGCACTGGGTGCTTGGCCAGCCCCCGGCATGAGCGAGTAGCCGGCTGTGGAGACGGTGGTGCTGGCTGCAGGGGCCGCGGCCGGTTTCAAAGCCGGTTCTGCTGTGAAGCTCAGGAAGGTGCATGAAGGAAAACCAGGCTTGGTGTCAGCGGTGCTCTTTGATGGGGACACCAGACCCAGGTGTCCTGAGGACCCAACTGTGGGATGATGAAATCTGAGAACCACAAGCTGAAGGATCCCAATGTATTCAGTGTATGTAAATAGTAGAAAAGACGGAGGTGAGTCAGAACTAAGAAATTCAAAGAAACCCCAGCAAGGTCATGTTAGGGAATCTGTGACTCTTGTGATAATTGGGTGGAAATCAGCACAAATAGGGCAGCCATATCTGAGCTCACAGTCCTTTGGGCCTGGAGCCTCACAACCAAGTCTCAGTATGATTCATTTTGACAAATATTTATTAGGCACCTACTGTATGCTTTACATGACTTACCTAATGCTGCAGTTATTGGAACAGATGATAAATTCTAGAGGCAATGAAGAAAGGGGAAACATCAATAATTATGAAGTGATAGGAGAAGAGGAGGGAACAGAACTCGGGCTGGTATATGAAGGGTTGACGTTTGGAGGGAAGAGCATGGGAAATTGAGGCAGAAATGATTCTTTTGCTTGAGCCTCAAATCTATGATAACGAGTTTCTTTAAGCAACTGTTAGAGAATAAGCTGGAGCAGAAAGGGCTGGGATGGGACAGAAGCACTGGGTCTCGAGGAGGGTGCTGTGGTTTCTAAGTGACTTGGAGTACTGGCGGGAGCGTGCTTAGCCACCATTTGCATCCTGCTAAATCCTCTGGTAATAACTCATGAGGACAGCGAGTCTGTTGCAGTGGACATGCACCATGTAACTGAGTCCTTGCAGCAGTGTTGGGAGGTGAGTGCTATTATTTTCACAATTTGGGGAAACTTAGAAAAGGTAAGGAACTTGTCCAAGGTCACCCCTGAAAGTTTGAATCCACATGGTCTGATTCCTGAGCCTGCCCTGTAAGCTGCAGAAACGGCCAGTTTCCCCACTGAGAAGAGGCTAAAGGATGTAACGTGGAGTAGGGTCCATTTCCAGAGCTGGATCCCGCTCTGATGGTCATAGCAGATGCAGGCAGCCTGAACCCACCAATATTTCCAAAAGGAGTAGTTAGAGTTAAGGAAGGCAGGAGAACTTGAAAGCCAGCTGGTGATGGTCACTAGCAGAAATTTCATGCCTTTCTTTGTACCCAGAAAAACATCTGACATAAATCAAGGGCGTTTGTGATGGGCTTTGTGGAACAGGTTTCTTGACAATTTTCACTCCTTCCTGAAGAAAGGCCAGCAGTAACTTGAGGTGCAGCTTGACCCAAAGTTCTTCAAGCCAGAAGAATTCAAAAGAATGCAAGTCAGTTTCAGGTCTTGTACTTTTGAAAGTAACCCTTTGTCAGTTAGGATGTTTCGGGTAAGTTGCAGACCAATCCAGACCCTTTTAAACCTTATCAGGATGTGTAGAAAGTAGAGGAGTTGATCCTGTAGCCCGACGATGTCATCGAGGACCAGGTCCTCTTCGTCTTCTTCTTTGCTGTCCAGGGGGAGGGCGTCCTCAGGCTGGTCCCTTCTTATTGTAGGATGGCTGCTGGTAGCAATGCTTCTTTGTCCTCCAGAGGGAAAGAGGCTGATTTGCCAACTGTCTCCTTTAAGAGTAAATCCCAGCAAACTCAGATATCACTGACAAATTTGTAGACTTCCCCATCCCTAGAGCAGTCACCACTGGCCAGTGGGCTGGAATAAGCGAGTCTGGGGCAGATGAACAGAGCCCATCCCTGGAGCTGAGATGGATTGGAGGCTGGGAGGCATGCTTCCCAACCTGCGGGAGAAAAAAATAAGAAGCTGTGTTCTGCCATTTGGTGATCTAGAGTGAAACTTGAATGCAGGATTCAGAAAATTCTGTGAACTCACGGGGCAGCCCACCAGGAACCTCACTGTATGAGGGGCCAGGAGCCTCCTGGCAGAACACTTGCCCTGAGGGAAGGAGTTATCCATGATAAACTGGGCCAAGGGTCACAATTTCAGGGTCACAGTGGGAAAGTGGTCCTAAGTTGGGCACAACATATCACTAGGATCTGCCCTGGAGCCGGTGATAGAGCCCGGACAGGAGTCCTGCCTTTTTGAATAAGCCCACCCGCCATTTCAGAGATACCTAGGTGTCATCTTACTTAGGCTGTAAGTATTCCCTGGAGGACACATCAGCAAGCCACAAGCCCACCTTTTCCCTGATCCATCTTCTCGAAAGCCCACCCAAAAACCTGGCCATAAAAAGCCTCTTTAGCCTGTAAGAGATGCCTTTTGCTTGCCAGAACAGAGGGGTCTCTCTCAGGTTTAGCAGTAAATCTGCTTGGATTGTGGAGTTTGTGTCCCTTCTTTTCCTTTTAGCCAGCCTTCATGGCATCATGGACTTTTAGGGAGAAAAAGAGCTCTGAATAAGAAGAGAATGGGTAGTTTCAGTAAAATTGGAGGGGCACCGTGTACCCTGCTTTGGGACTCCTCTAGCAGAATGTATCACACTTTATTCCTAGGCAGCTGGGCACCTTCTGGACTCCAGAGTATCAGAGGCAGCAATGGTGGGCGAAGAGGGCGCCCAGGGATGTGGTACTGCCCCCAGGAACCCCAAGTAACACTGGGAGGAGGGGTATGCATTTGTATGCTGTCTTCACTTCCATTTTTTCCCAAGATGTAAATTACTTGGAGCAGACACTGTACCCCCATTTGACAGATGAAGAAACGGAAGCTCAGAGAGGTTAGTTAAGATATTTATCAAGGTCACATAGCTGGTGGGTGCTAGACCACAGTGGTAGACACTGACCACTTGACACTTGTAACTCCAGATTCTCTTTCTGACTGTATCTGGATACCTCCCATAATAAAAACATTCAAGTTTCCTGTTTAATAAGTCTGTTACCTTCCTATACTAAAATATCATTGGCAAGACAGTGATTGCTTCACTTCTGTGGAGGCAATAGCTCTTATATCTTCTGAGCACTGCTGGTGGTGTATTTAGTTCCTCTATGCTCCATGCTTCGGTGCACACTTACCCCTCATCCCAGAAAATCCATACACAGACATTATGCTTCTGCTGCCCAAACAGGGTAAGAAATACAGAGCATTCTTCAACCATCTGGCTTGCAACAATGAGGTAGAAATTGAAACCATTTGTGCAAGTGGATGTCCCTCCCAGGGGTAGTAGAACTAAGAGCCCTAGTGGCTCCTGAGACAGAAGCATCTTCCCCAGGGAAGGCACTTCCATGAGGCAGAGAGTGTGCTGTTTACAGAGGAAACCACTCATTGTTCTGACGCTGGCCACAAACAATCCCTGGAGGGAGGGGCAGGTTTTGGCCCTAGAATAAAAAATGTTTTTTCCTCCCTTTGTTCAGGGATTTAGGTTAGTAGTCTTTACTTTTTATTTAAAAAAAAAAGTAAGTAAATAAATAAACTCAGCCAATGCCAACATTGCTGGGGGAGCGTTAACACCATGTAGTGTGGTAATGCACATTCTCAGAGAAACTGTAGACCTGCCCTGGTTAGGGTCACAAGCTGAGTCAGCTCCTGGCTGGTTCAGAACTCAGCATCTTTGGGCTAGTTATTTAAATCCAATGATCTTAAATGTGTTCGTATAGTTTCCTTATCTACTAAACAGAATAGCAAATGCACCTCCCCCTTCAGATTGTTGTGAAATTAGCCCATGTAATATGTGGAAAGCCCTTAGCATTGATATTGATGGTTCTCCTATCTATAGTGTACTCTGAGCTTCATCAGACTTGATGCGCAGAGATACATCAGCTAGTCCAGGGCCTTGTATTTTCTGCATTGCTTTGAATTTTGTATTTGTGCCTGTGCCAGCTGTTAAAAAGAAAAATCACAGGACCATGACGGGATCACTTAAAGGTAAGGCCAGCACACACTAAGGTTTAATACCTAGCCTAACTGCGGTTTCAGCCCCCTCAGGAGTGTAATCTTTAACCAGCCAAACTGGAGTTTCCTAGAGATATTCCTCTGGGAGACCCTTCCTCCTTAGGTGGGCAATCTTGTCTGAACAGTGCATTCCTTACTAATGGATTCCTTTCTTTTTTAAAATGCTCTCTTTGTCTTTGGAAACCTCTCTTTTTTGTAGCATGTTGGAGCACACTCTGCTTGCTAGAGGGGATGCTTCCTGATTCATGAATCATGAGTCATTGAATAAAGCCAATTAGATCTTCAAATTTACTTGGCTGGATTCTGTTTTTTAACACACCTCATGGTCCACTTCTGCCATCCCCTGCTTGAGCTGATAAAGGTTCTGGGGCTTTTGGGAACTGGCTTCTTGCAGAGGCCCCTGTTTCTTCCATTTCTCCTCTTTCCTTGATATGCCCCTTCTTCCCTGTGTGTGTGTAGTGCCTGGCTGCATCCCATGGCACCAGGCTGGGTCTCTTCTCCCACATGGCCCAGAAGCCGTGGAGTTTCCTGGCAGCCCAGCTGCCCACTTTTCTCCTGATAAGTCTGACCACCTTTGGGCATGTGTAGGGAAAATGGAAGTTCCTATGGCCAGGATCCTTACCTGATCCTAATCTACTCACCCACCATGCACTTGCAATGATGTAATACTGAGCCTACTGCACAGGAGCATGCTTGCACACATGCTGGCAATAAGCCATTATTGCCTGTGCTGCTACATAAAGCGCTCTGCTCAGTGCTTGACGCAGAGCCTGGAGTGGAGGCAGAGATGGAGATGGACTTGCTGCATGCAGATTTGCTGGATGACGACGTGACTCTAGCACTCAACCTGCCACCATGAGAATAAGCTTGGCATAAGACCTTTTACTCCCCTCCAGCAATGCTCCACTTTTGTTATTCGGCCTCACAGAATCCACAGTGAACTTGCCCAGAGCTGGGAACCCACTCTGGCCTGAAGCTACAGCATGTTTCCTGGGAGTTTCCGGGTTTTGGTAATTTTCAAGTCATGCATTAACCAGAACCAGCTCTTTCAGTACTATGCACACACATGTTCACACTCACAGACCATGGGCAATGCCCTTGGCTTCTTTTCCACATTTTACCATCATATTTTGTCACAATGGTGGCCTGTGCAAGCCACTCCTCACTCCTTCCTCTGCTTCACAGGCATCTTGTACCAATGTAGTCAGTATGCCGAGGATCTGGCATGTGTTTCTGTACCTACTCCATCCTTTTTCTTTACTTGACATCATATGCTCCTGCTGTCTGAGCCCAATGTCAAATAAAAAAAATTCAACTGAGAAAATTTTAGAGATCGAATTGGCTTATTAATTGATTCATGAAACAGGCAGCATCCTATCTAGCAAATAGAGGGGAGCTCCATTGAGCTACAGAAAAAGAAAGGTTTTTAAAGGTAGAGAGGGAGTGGGAAAAGGAAATTATTAGCGTAGAATCCATTGTTTTAGCAGCGTTGCCCTAAGGGGAATGGAAGAGGCCTATCACTAACATTTCCTAGTGCTGACCAGGAAAATCCATACTGATTGGTGAAAGGTTACATTCTTGGGTCGGGGAGCTGAGACTGCAGTTAGGTTAGTTATTAAGTCTTGCTTTGCTAATGTAGGATTCCTCATATAAATGAATTAATTTGGGGCCTGTGGTTTTCTTTTTAACACTGAGTTTCATTATTTATAAACGTGGAGAAGGAAGAGAGTGGAGGGGATGATTTTCCCAGTTAGTTCCAGCTCTGAAGGTCTGTACCTTATTGGCCCTGTGACCTTCCCACCTGGCCGTTTGCGTTGCTCAACTACTGCCTCTCAGCATGCTGGTGGTGATGCGCCCTGGCTGGCCCAGGCTGGCCTGAGATAATTTATGGAGGTGAATACGGCTCTCTGGAGTGTGTGGTATCCCAGCAAATAGCAAGATCAGAGGTGCCCATTTCGATGGGGCTAGGCAGCCATCCAACTTCCAGAAAACCAGCAGTACCAAAAAAACAGTTGGCTTAGGGCCTCTGGGGTGAGCCAAGGCGGGGACTCCCTTGCCTTCCCTGGGCAAGGGAGAACAATTGTTACAAATTTTAAAAGATTTATTCCATTTGTTATGAGTAGGTTATTTTGCCATTTTAAGCCTAACACATCAAGAAAACTAGAGCTTACTTTGTATAATTGCTTTGGGTTTTATTATACCATAGTTTTAGAATTGTTACAGAGGTTGATACAGAGATTCAACAGAGCACATAGTTCAGTGTGCTATGTCCCACATGAAATGTCATGGCCTTGGGTCTGGAATCTATTAAGAATAATCGGAGAGTGTGGTCAAATTCCTGAGCATCATTTGCAGAGCGCTGAAGACTCTCCACTCCTCCCCCCACCACGTAGGTTTCTGGGTGGCCCAGCTGCATCCTGGCCTGGTAAGCCTGACGGTGCTGAGCAGAGGTGAAAGGGTGCACCATGGCCACACCTCATTGGCAAACAAAAGGGAGTCTGGGAACAGCCCAGTACTAGACCTTCTGTGGCTTAGGGAGGAAATGACCCTCGTGCACTTCCTTAGCTGGAGGATGTCTGTAGCTAAAGGCACAGTCGAAGCTGATTCTGGCCAGTTTTCTCCATCCAGTGGCAGGAATCCTTTAAGCATTGTGCCAGGTGCTGGGCAAGCCAGACCCTACTGGAGTTGGCAGTTTCATCTTCTGAAACCACATGGGTGACCTGACTTTGTGAAGAGAAGGCCCCTCCTTCCCGAGGAGGCTGGTCACTATCCTATGCAGAGGTAGGAGGCTCAGGGGCCATTGGGGGTGTCCAACCACTCTGAGATGAGGAGCAGTGGTCCTTTGGGTCTGTAATGCTTGGTTGGCCTCTCCTTCGGTTGTTCTCTTGTTTTGTTACCAGTAACTCATTACCAAGACATTCAAGAGGCTCTCTTCTTATGTTAGGAGAAAAGCAGGGCTGGGGACCAGTTTGCTGATGGTGGCCCCAGGCCAGAAAGTCCCCTGGGCCCAGACCTGGAGGTGAACCAGGGAAACTGAGGCTGGTTTCTGGAAGAGTGATACAACTACCAGCTTGGTGGTTCTTAGACTTTGGGATCTTACCAGAAAAAATGCCAAGTGACTTTGGAGGATTGATTTCCAGAAAACTCCACCCCCTCCCTCACTGTCACCATAGTTTCATAAAAGAAAAGACTTAATTCCAGAAAAGGGGGAAGGACAGTCTTAGCAAAGCCCATCCCTTAAAATGGATCAAATTCAGGTTCATAACTAGTTTATTATATTATTCTTACTCTTCTCAGACTGATGGACTGATTTTTCTTAATCTCTGCAGGCTCACGGACAGACACTACCTATGTATGTGAATCACAGCTCTGCAAAGCTCAGCAGAGACACAAATGAAAAAAAAAATCCACTGAGAGTTTTGAAGAGACAATCGAGAGCTGTTTGCTTAGAAGAAAAGCTCAGGGAGGTTCTTTAGCCAGAAACTGCCAGATACAGTCTTTGGGTTAAGAAAGATCTTGAATTCTTCCAGGTTCCTCCAGGCGTTGGCATCAAGCCCATAAACCAGAGGGAGTCTCCTGACGTTCACTGTGTGTGCACCTCCCAGGGAGCTTGTTAGCTCATGGGACTGTTGTCACAAGGTCAACTGGATGAAAGATTAATAATTACCTACTTGCTGTGACAAAATTCAATCAAATAAATTTGCAGATCTCATCGGCTTTATTAAATGACTCAGGAATTGGGTGGCATCCCCTCTGGCAAATAGAGATGCTCTGTTGAACTGTAGGAAAAACAAAGGTTTTTAGAAGTAGAGAGGGAGCTGAAGAAAGGAAATTATTGACAAAATCCATTGTTTTAGGCAAGGTCGCCCTCCTAAGGGGAACAGAAGCGGTCTATCAGAAAATTTCCTAGTGCTGACCAAGAAATTCCATGTTGACTGATTAAAGGTTATGTTTGTCGGCTGAAATCAACACAACTGTTGATTTTAAGAAAAATAGAGTTTATTCAGTCTTACTGAGGACCATGGCTGCAAGGACAGCCCATCAGTGCTCTGATAAACTGCTGCAGAAACATCCTAAACACTTTCTCTACAGCAGGGGACCTGTGTAGACAGGTCACATTTATCAATGCATCAAGTGGTGTGGCATGGATACACCTAGTAATTTTCCTAAAAGATCATGTAAAATAGACATTCCAGTGCTACGAATGAGGAGCCAGGGACAGGGGTCTCACTGGGCAGATTACCTCATCTTCCTTTGGGGATGGAAAGGGAATATGTGGTATTACCAGAGAATTACTGACCAACTGCATTTCTGGGAGAGGTTGAAGATACAACTAGGTTAGGTATTTAGCCCAGTTTTGGTGACTTGGCCCAGCATAAGGGACACCATGTTAGGCCTGTCTTTCTTTTTAACATATTCCTGGGGGTGGTGTGTGTGTGTGTGTGTGAAACTGCAGTCAGGTTAGGTGTTAAATCTTGGTTTGTGTATGGGGCCATTTGCATCACTGGATCCATCTCTGTTTTTAACACTAACTACCAATTACCTACCCCAAAGCTTGTTAGAATTTGGGTCCTCAGAACTCCGGGTAGGGAAGCCTCCCTCAGTTCTGGAAAGGAATACCAAACCACAGTTTGGTTCTAACATTCCTGATGGCGGGTTTGACTCAAGAAAGGATACCAGGATGAAATTACATTTGTCTTGTGGAAAAAGAGACACTTCATGTTACACAAGGCTGAGTGTTTGGGGTTGATTAGCATGAAGTCATTGGTGTAGGATTAACACCATTGTCTAAACCTTCTCTCAGACAGGACCATTCCTTTGCCTGAACTGATCTCGGTGAATTGTTTGCATATAATAATTCACTGCTGTGGAGACCAGCTGGCAGACTGCAGAATGCCTCACAGAACTTGGAGGTCACAGCTGAACTGACCGGAGTTGGGAGTGGGAGGAGAAGGACAGCCAGACCTTCGGTGTCACTTCTTGCTGCCAAGGTGGTCGAGCCAGACTCTCCCAAAGTGACTTTGGAAGGCAGAGGGAGGGACCGGAGGTTCACAGGTGTAGGGACCCTGCTTGCATTGCAACAGGGAGTGGAGGAGAGGCTACAGATGCTGGCACCTTGGCAGATCTGGTCTGGGGCAATAGGCAGTTCCTAATTAGTGGTGTCTTTTCCAAGGACAGCATGTGTCAAGATCATCTGCTCAAAGTGGAGGTGGGAAGAAGGAAGAGGGTTGAGAAGTGAGGAGCCCAGGCCTTGGGGAGGGAAGAGAGCATGATGGCTGTGCAATGCCGGGGGCCCACTGGAGGGTAATCTTGAACTTACGGGGGCTCCTCTGTGTGATTGGTGTCTGTGCCCCAGTAATCTTTGCTTTTAGGTACAAGCTCAAGGGAGGAGGGTAGTGGGGGCCATTTAGGGTCCTGGGGTAGCCAGGGGAGTGTGATGGAGGGCAGAAGGGGCAAGAGAGATGCCAGAGAATGATGCTCATGCTGGACCATGGGGCCTACAAGCAGCTGAGGTGGGGGAGACGACAAAGAGGAACAGGTAGGGAGTGGGGGCTTCGGGCCCTGATGGGCCTGAGGCACTTAAGCAGGTGAGCTGGGGGATAGTCAGAGAGTAGGATTATCAATTCATGATTCTGGAGATAGTGATTTCTGGTGAATGCAAAATCCACATGTGAGGGCAGGACTTCTGACACCTGCCGCAGCATGGGTGGACCTTGAGGACATTACACTGAATGAAGTTAGCCAGACACAAAAGGACACACACTCTATGACTCCACTCACATGAGGAACCTATTCATCAGAAGACAGAAGGGTAGTTGGTCTGGGCCGGAGAGGGGGATGGGGAGGTGGTGTTTGCTGGGGACAGAGTTTCCGTTTGGAAAGATACAGAGGGTTCTGCATGGATGGAGGTGGGGCTGCACAGCAGTGTGATGTGCTTAATGCCCCGGGCCCATGCACTGGAAAGGGTTAATATGGTACCTTTTGTGTTATGTGTAGTTTACATAAAAAATAAATCCAGGTGTGACCATAGGGTGTGTGGCTGAGGAAAAGGTCCTCAGCAATGAGGGGGTGAAGGAAACATTCCGAGGTGCAGATTCTGAAAGGGGAGGCAGATGGTGGGGGCTGCGATCCAGGAGCTTCAGCCTGGGTGAGGCCAGGGCATCTGGAGGGAAGGGCAGGTTGAGGGGGACTCTGGTCAGGAGCTTCAGCCTGGAGGAATGTGGGGGGCTGGAGGAAGCTGGGCGGGCAGAGAGGAGAGGGTGGTGTTGTGGGGCTTTGCAAGCATCAGGGGAGCAGGCTGGCAAGAAGGCAAGGGGTGGCGGTCTGGACCTTGTGTGGGGCAAGGAGGACTCCCTGCCCACCTGGGCTCAGATATGGGGTGGGTGAGGGAGGGAACAGTGGCAGCCGAGAGGGGGCAGGAGAGACGGTGTCTTCAGGGGAAGCCATGTTGCAGTGACGACAGGTGGAACTGGTGGGCTCCCCCTAGGGCACCGTGGGGAAGGGTGGTGGTGGGTTAGAATGCATGGCTCAATAGGGAATTTGAGTTTTGGAGATATGCCTGATGCTAGCTCCAATCTTCTGGTGCTGAGGTGTTGAAACAGGGGTGTGATGACACGTGTTACAGTTCCTGGAAGAAGGATCGAGCTCAGGTGAGTGGTGTGTCTGGACGGCTCTGCCTCAAGGTGTGGGGGTGAGGGGTGATTTAGAGGCTGTGGCAAATTCTGTGGTCCCCAGAGGGCTAGAGGTAGGGCTCCAGAGGGCCACCCCTCTCCTGTCCCAGGCCCACATCAGATATGACTCTGCCTGGCGCCTTGTCCCAGTAAACTCAGACATGATGGTAGAGACAATATGATTCCCCAGAGAGTCAGACTGGGAATGCATTTACCAGCCTTGCCATGGGCGACATTCTCACATTATGGATAGGGAAGCCGAGGCTATGAAAGGACAAATGGTTTTCCCAGGCTGGGCTGGGACCCAAGTTCAGATGTTCTGGTTTCCATGCTGCTGTGGACCATCTGCAAGCCCAGGGCTCTAATGGGGCCCCGTAGAAGGGCTGAGCCTCCTACAAGCTGCCCTACAGGAATGGCAGCAGAGAAGGGTCAGGCTGGGAAACAGTTCATGAAACAAGAAAGGGTGGGAATGAGATGAGAAGAAGGCGAGGTACGTGAGAGCCCTGTGGAAAGCCCAGTGCCTCTAATCAGCCCTGGAGGCTGTGGAACTGGTCAGGCAGGGCAACTGCTTTCCCTCCCCTCAGAGAGATCAAAGGCTCTGGGGCGTGTGGGTGGACCAGTTCAGCTTCCAGCACCGGGTCATTATGAAAAGGGATGGAAAGGAAGACAACCCTGTTTGTTAATATTGGAGAAAGACTGAAAATGGTCTGGGCCAGTTGAAACCAGCTTTCTCTTCTGCCAAAGATATAAGAACCACGAGATTAAGTGCAAGAAATCCTCTTCTGGGGGGTCTTCAGCAGTGGAAGAGGGTAGGCGAGACAGGCTACTGAGGAAACTTCAGGTCACTAAAGAGGGCTGCTTTTAGGCGGTCATGATGTGCATGTTCTGCCCATGTTAAAAATATAAAGAGAGCTGCAACCTGAGAGATGTTCTATTTCCCAGGTCCTCCAACACTGAGTGCCTCTGGCTTTCTTGGATTTCCAAAATGTTCTGGTTAATGACAAGAAACGCCCCTTCATTTACTTGGTTGAATCCAGATCCTGCAGAACTCGCCCCAGGGGGTGGAGAGCCCCCGAGTGGCTTGGAGCCACAATGCCCTGGAGGGCTCCACCGCACCCCAGGGGCAAGCTGGCTGGGAGTCCCTTCCCCACTCTCTCTGCTCCATTAGCTTTCCAAATCCATTTGAGTATCTGTGAAGAAATCCTGGGGGGATGCTGCAGAACCCCTCCAGGAAGCCAAAGTTGGGGTCCCGTTTCCCTGGAGTACCCCCCGTGTGCTCTGGGGCTCCCGGGGCAGGCACTGAGCACTCTCCGCCCCTGGGAGCCCCTTTCGTCTAAGGAGCTGGGTGTTTACTGTCGCATCCCTTGGCCACGTGTTATGGGCTGTATTGTGTCCTCCCCTCGCAAATTCATATGTGGCAGCCCTAACCCTCAGTCCCTCAGAATGTGGCTGTATTTGGAGACAGGGTCTTTACAGTGGTAATGAAGATAAGGTCATAAGGTAAATAAGATAAGGGCCTGATGCCACATGACCGAAGTCCTCCTAAGAAGAGAAGAGTAGGACGCAGACACACGGAGGGCAGAGCACGTGAGGACACAGGCTGAAGAGCACGTGTGCAAGCTAATGAGAGAGGCTGCAGAAGAGACCACCCTGCTGACACCTTGATCTGGGACTTGTAACCTCCAGAGATGTGAGGAAATACATTTGATGTTTAAATTGCCCAGTCTGTGGTGCTTTGTGCTGGTAGCCTGAGAGAAGTCCTGCACCATGTCTGAGTACCTTACTGCCCAGGCAAAGGGGCTGTTCTGGGCACAGGCCCTCTCCAGGAGCCCCAGGGGCAGATGTGCAGCCCCAAAGGCTGTCTGAACGGTGCTCTGCCTGGAAGGACGGTTCTTCCTGGACCGTCCTGATCCACACTGGATGCCCGCCTGAAGCCCGTCTGCCAGAAGGGCCAAGAAGGTGGTGTGGAAAAGGTCAGAGTCAGAAACATGACTCCTGGGTATTTCCAGTCCTATGAGGTGGGAAGGGATGAAGGGCTGCCCTGTCGCTGAAGTCCTTACATTTTGGACCCCTTGAAAAATGGAAAACAAAAAATGTAGCCTGTCAAACCACATAAAGCAACGCCGGCTGGTTACAGCAGAGCTCAGGAATCTCCAGCCCCTTCCGGAGTAGCCACGGATACGTATGGTCTTCGGTTGAGCCTACGGGGGAGGAATGAGTCCCATAGGAATAGAAGTCAGGGCGCCGGGCCGGAGGAGGGGCTGATCCCGCCCGGGTCCTGAGCAGGGTCCTGCTGCCGAGCCTGAGGTCAGCTGCCTGTCGTCAGCGCAGCTGGCTGCCTGCCAGCCCTGGGCCCTGGGACTGAACCGCCTCTGGGAGAGAGGAAACAGTTAAACTCCCGTGGCAGCCGCAGTCATCTAGGCGTGGTGCTCTTGTCTGACTTGGGCTGCACAGATCCTGGGCCAAGGGACAGAGGAAGGACAGCTTAGGCCTCAGAGCCTTCCAGATGGGCGAGTTGGATCTGATGGCCCCAGGGCCACTGCCCGGGACCACTGCTCACCTTCTGGCTGCTCTCAGCCCAGACGCCGAGTCAGCAGAAGGAGAGGACATGGGCTCCCTGGGGAGCCCCCAGGGTGAGACAGAGGGACAGGGCAGCGGCTGTGCCTTGTGGGAGGCGCCTGGGGGCAAGGACGACGTCGAGGTCCTATGTGACTTCTGCCTCGGGGCCAGCAGGGTGAGGGCGGTGAAGTCCTGCCTGACCTGCATGGTGAATTACTGCGAGGAGCACCTGCGGCCGCACCAGGAGAACCGCAAGCTGCATAGCCACCAGCTGGCCGAGCCGGTGAAGGACCGGGACCTGCGCAGCTGCCCTGCCCACCATAGCCCCCTGGCCGCCTTCTGCCGCACTGATGGGCAGTGCATCTGTCAGGAGTGCGGCCAGGGTGAGCACAGGGGCCATGCCTCCGTTTCCCTGGATGCCGCCCGCAGGGAAAAGGAGGTGAGTGCTGGGGTCCGTCGGGAGAGGTGTGCCCAGGGAGACCAGGCTGCCCACTTCACTTCTGTGCTCTGAGTTCACCTGAAAGGAATGTTAGCCTTAGTACATAGCTAGCTGTTCAGGAAGCACAAATATTTACTGTAGCTGGCTTTGGAAACTGAACTGGGTCACTCTTACCCATCTCGGTCCTGCTGTCCCTGTGCTGTCTCTGCAGGTCTCTCCTTAAACTTGCTGGTTTCCTGCTATTTCTCACTCAGCTTTTGGTGACTGGAATGTGTTTGGGTGTGGGGTGCACACGTTGTGGGGCTTGGGGCACTGATCTGTGTGGCAATGAATGCAATGCAAACGTTGGCAGAAATTCAAGAGAAAAGAATCAGACCTTTCCCCTCATTTCTCTTTTCCTTTTTACCCCAAACAAGAGACCAGTAGAAAGTACCTCTCTAGAGCTACCCGGTATGAAATGGTAAGAGCTTGGAAAGTACTGAGATAACAGAATGGAAACTTACATGCAGGCACAATGTCAAGAATGGCTTAATTTAGGGAAAATAAAAGTTCCTTATCAGAGGTAACAGGAGAGACTGAGAAACAACAGGATCACAGACTGTAACTTTATTCCCATCAGATGGGGAAACTGTTTCTAGAACAGCTAGCTTTTCTTTGCCCTAAAGTTGAGAGCCTAGAGAGGTTCTTTGGGATGGATTTAGCAACTTACATACTTTTTCTCATACTTTTGACTTTCATGAGCATTTTTTTTCTCATTGAGGAGGTGCGTCGACTTTTGTCCTACATCCCTCATGTTCACATTCCTCGCAGCTCCCTGCTTGCACTGCACACAGCTACAGACCCGTGGCACCTTCCTGGCCCTGTGTTCCTGGGCAGCAAAGGAAAGAGGTTTCTGGGAAGGGCAGTTGACTTGCCCCCACCCCCATGCTCTTTCGTAGGCATAGATTTTAGCCAGTGTTAGTGGGAATTATTCTGGAAAGCTCTGTTTTCTAGATGCCAATGAGTCACCATTTCTAGCCCTGGAAGCCAACTGTTCCCAGCCTTTCCAGTGTCAGGAATTTCCCGGCTTTCATAACCACGAAGAGGTTCTGCATCAGCAAAAGAAACAAAAGAAAAAGCTCCATGTAATTGAGGAAATTCGTTTTCATGGAGCATTGCTGTGTGCTAAACGCATTCTTGGATTTTCTCATCCGGTCCTCACATTACTCTATGAAGTGACAAACTCTTTTTTTATCTCCACCATATTTGTCCAGACTTGTATAGATGACTAAATCATGGAGTAAGGAATGGAAGTTTCAGAAAAGCTACCTATTGAAGGAACACAAGGGAAGGAAGGATTCCAAGATCAGAATCTTATAATCTTCCTGTTTTTGGTAACAAAAACCTGCCACAGAAACAGTAGAAATATTAAGACAAAGCAAGCAGCTTTTCCTTTTGGGTATAGCATCTGAATGATGTTACATATCACAGGACAGTTGATGTATGCACATCTGAAAAACTATCTCCACTGAATACTGCAATAGATTATACCAGGAAAAGGCCTCCCTCCCATGCTAGATGCCCCCATCTCCCTCCCCAGAGGCAAGCATTTCAGAAATGTTCTGCGCCTGGAGCAGCATAGATACAATATGAATTTTAAAAGTATGAACTGGTCCATCATAGAGACTTGGGGGTGTTGTAATCCTGAGCAAGAGGAGCTGTGTAGGACATAAGTGGTAGGACACGGGGACCCCATGTCAGCCGTCCTGGGTAAGAGCTGTACAACAAGCATGCCTGGGGAAGGGCTCAGGGCGGTTTTGGTGCTGAAAGCAGTCATGGTCATAGGTACAATGCAACAGCCCTGTGCTGGGGGTGTTTGGTGATGGCCCCAAGTCACAACCTCTGCTTTCTGTCTGCCTAATAGAGTTCTTGTCCTTTCTACCCTGTATGCTTGTTTTTGGTGGAGAGAGCAAGTTTACTCTGTAAGTGCAGCCACGCTCCAAGTGGTTCTGCCACATCTCAGGAGCCAAACGATGTTTTGCAAGGAGCCCAAGAAGATACAATCCCTTGATGAGGCTGCAGCTGCCACCAGAATTATTTTGAACATTTCAGTGGATGTAATTAAGGCTCTAGAGATATTCCCTTCAGCTAGCTCAAGCCTGCTAGAGTTACTTGCTGAAGGTCACTTGGATCATTAAAGGCTAATTACTCAGGCAGGAGTGTGCAAATGGCAAGGTCATCCATGAGGACACATGGCTGCCAAAATCAGGTACCCAGAGCAATTAATTTCTCAGGTAACCAAGTGACCCCTTTCTGAAGCTCCATGGTCTCTAGCTATGCCAATGGGCATAAACTCTGGATTTGGGGAGTTCTAGATGCTGTTTGATTATTTGTTCACTCCCTCTGGGTTTCCATAGCCTGGCTCTTCCTGATGGGGACCTCAGCACTTCCCCTTCCTCCAGGCCAGCTTCTCGAGGCCCCTTAGCTTTTAAGAGCACCTGGCCTTGACTGCTCGTGCCGTCTCTGAATCTCAGCCTTGCTGCCACGGAAAGGAGGCTGTGTGCGTTGCCTGCATGTGTTATAAAACCTGGATTTCTTCTGTGGCCGCTTTCCTGTTTGTACAAGTGGTTCTTTCCTGGTCTCCAAGCATATTAAGCATAGCTGAGTGCTTCCTCAGTGTGATCTACACCGTCTGTCCTCGGGCAGCATGGGCTGGAACCAGGAAGCTGAGGTGCTCTGTGGCTCCTTGGAGTGCTAAAGGGCTGGAGCAACACGGCTGTCGCATGTGCCAAGGAGGGAGTGGGCATTGGGACTGAGGTCAGGGCAGGCCCTTGGAGGAGGGCAGACCTGAGCTGGGCTCTGTCTTGGATGGTGGAGTGCCCCAGTGATGGGTGGTTACATCCAACCTCACCATTGGTTCCAGAGAGTTCAGGACCGATGCTGCCCTTGGACCTGGTCTCCCTGTGGAGCAGGAGGCAAGTCTTGAGAGCTAAAAGTATTCGTGCTAAACTGAGGAGCGGTTAACCAGCATTGCTCACAGCCCGTTTGCTGGGTGCCCACAGGGGGGTGATTTGAGGCCATTCAGGCAAAGAGGTTCCTCCTCTAGAAAGTCTGAGGAATGCTGTGGACTCAGTGTTATGTGACTTCTTTTTCCTTAAACATTCTACCAGGCTGTATGCCTTTCAAGAGCAGGGAGGGTGTTTTATTTAACTGGACTGACAGCCAGTAGGTTCTGGACAATTGACTGAGGGATGAAGCCAGGGTCCAGGGGGAATCCTAGTGCTACCAAATGCAAACTGTCCAGAAGGGCCAGCATTGTGTGGGTCGAAATACAAAGGAACCGACACCATCTGGAATTTTCTTCTCTCTTCTCACTCCTCTGCTGTTCCTTTTTGCATCTCTAAACCCTGCCCACCAAGCTCGGGTGCCACCTCTGCCCTGAGGAAGGAAGCTAAACGCTTGACAAAGACCACATAGCCAGCAACGGCAGGTCTTCTCACCCCCAATACTGTGCCCTTTTGCACGGCATTTCTCATTGCTTTGCTGAAGGAGGTGGGGCTCTGGGCCCTTCCATGGAGAGTGGCCCTCACTCACTGGCATTACTGTCCCACTTTCATGCAGGCCCCACCTTGGCCTGAGTCATGTGCACAGCTGGCATCTTGGGAAGCCCTGGAGCCTGGGTCTGAGGCACCTCGTCATTTTCTGGGAACAGGAATGACTGGAGATACTGGTCTCCCAAAGTGGCCCCACCTTTTGTGGTAACTGGGAGGGCGTCCTCTTGGGTTGACTCAGAGAGGTCCCCGTCAGGTCCTCGGGAGTCCTTTTCTCCTTTTATGGCAGCCTGCAGATAGCGGAGAGGCCCCCCAACTGGATACTCTCTGGGTGTCTCCCTGTGGCTCGGAGCATGCTGGGGCCATCCATTCTGTTGCTAGGGTGTGTTCTGTTGTGTCTTCCACCCCCTTTAAACAGCAGTTTGCATTTCTGCTCTCCCTGGACCAGGTCATTGTGTGAGCCTTTTAGATAGACAGACCAAGACTCCTCTGCCCACTCCCCAGGGGGCATCAGGTTTCAGGTCTTAGGGTGGGAGGTCACTGGGGCTCCCTCCGCTCCAAGTCAGCATCCCAGAGCCTGAGCAAATGTTACCTGCTTTCTGCAGAGTGAGGCAAGTGCCCTGCCTGCCTCAGTGGCCCTCCCTGGGGACCTGGAATTCTCCTCGGCTTTAGTGGGGGAAAGGAGAGACTTCATTTCTGCCCTCTGGGTTCAACTGGGGCATAAGGACTCAGAGCTCTGAATACAAACTTAACCTATTAAAAGCAGTTAAAGCGAATCTTTCTTGCTGTCTCATGCCCTTTGGAAGTGGGAAAGTGACAGGGCTTCTGAAATTTGCAAAGGCTTAGGTGTTATGCCTTGGTACACTTCTTGGCAGAAAGTGCTTAGGGAGTTGTAGGAGGTTAGAGTGAGTGGGCAGTGAGGTCAAGACAGGCAAACCCCAGGCTCTCCGCCAGCACGTGCCTTGGCTGGCAGGTCCGCTCCACCCGCCTCCAGGAGTGAATGAGAGTACGGGATGGGAAGCAGCCATCGTAGCGATAATAATAATAATGCTGATGCCGATGCTGATGACAGTGGGGCCCTTACGGTGTGCCGGCTACCTGGCCAGTTCTTACCGACACACACCCTCTCATTCCGTCCTCCCAGAAACCCCCTGAATTAGCCTCTGTGGCTATCCCCATTTCACAGGTGAAGAAATGGAAGTCTGCAGATGTTAAGTAGAGTCTTCCAAAGTTCCAGCTGCAAAACAGAAAACTTGGGCTCCCCACCCCCTGCTCGATTCCTCGGTTGATCATTCTGGGGTCAGATGGCTTGGGCTCAACTCCACCGATGAACTGTGAGACCTGGGATAGGTGGCTTGACTTCATCTTTTGTAAAATGGAAATAATCATATTTATCTAATATGGGTGTGGTCAGGATATGAGGTAATCCATATTAATGCTTGAAATGAAGACCAGCACAACACAACCTATGTGCTCACTGCATTTTAGCTGATCTGTGCTGAGTTCAGCTGGAACCCAGTTGACCCTTTAGGCCTCCATTTAGGGCACTGTTTTAGGCTGGCTTCTGAGGTCAAACTTTCCTTTCCGTGGAAGAAGAGTGGAAAATGCCATTGCTCCTGGGGACCTTCTGTGTGCACTGGGCTCCTTCCTCCTTAATACTGTCCTTTCCTTTTCTTAGGCTGAGCTTCATAGCACCCAGTTAGACCTGGAGCAGAAACTCAAGTTGAATGAAAATGCCATCGCCAGGCTCCAAGCCAACCATAAATCTGTTCTGGTAAGTCTGGTCTGGGGTCACCTTCATGGTTGAGCCCATCTGGCTGCTGCAGGCTCAGCCAGGCCCATCGGGGTTGTGGGACAGGGGGCTGCAGGCCTACCTGCCATGGACATGGGCTCCCAGTGGTTTCTCTGTCGATGAGAATTATATGTACAGATACTGTTGGCTACACCATGGGTGGCTTCACCTTGCTGTTGGGATTTTCTATGAAATTAATTTAAAGTTCAAAACTGGCAACTGGTTTAATTTCTAATAATGTAGAGTAAAGGCAAGGCTGGTCCCAGATAACAGCATTCTTATTTTTACATTTGCATATGCTTTTCTGACCTGGAGAAAAGAGTGTGTTGGGGAATAGATGGTGGTGTTTAGCTAGAGCTCCAGGAATTATCCTAGCCTCTTCCATCACGGGAGGGTGTTCTGCGTGTGAGTCTCACCAGTCTTCTGTCCTGGGAGCCAGAAAAAAGAGTTAAGAGCAGCTGGATTACTGGATGGTAACTTGAAAAGCCAATAGTGTGCCAGGCTACTCAGCTCTAGTCTGTCTGGTTTAAGGCTACTTTCCATGCAAACCCAAACAGTGCCACAAATGCTCTCACTAGTGGCAAGCCAATAACCACCACTCAGAAGAGAATGCAAAACACCTAACCTATGGTAGTGAGTTAGCAATATCATCTTTGCATACCATGAATGATTCTATCCATCCACTGACCCACCCACCCATCCACCCATCCACCCACCCACCCACCCATCCACCTATCCATCCACCCTCCCATCCATCCATCCATCCACCCATCCATCCATCCATCCATCCATCCATCCATCCATACATACATACATACATCTATATCTAATACATGTACCCATTTCAATTTAATTTCCTCCTCCTCAGTGTTTACAACTTCCTACCTGCTGACAGACAAACACCTCTTTCATACCCACACAGTCTTAGGAAAAGAAGAAAAGTAATTGTCCCTTTAAAACCTAATAACTTCAGAGACTGTTGATTTCCTGGCTCACAATAATTTGGAGAACCACATGGAGCATCTTGCCTTTTTCTGGCTCTTTATTTCTCGGATGCTTTGATCCCTACTCAGCACTTCTCATATTGCCTGGTAGCTGGGGAGGTGGTTATCACAGTAGCCACCATGTATAAGGGACTTGAAGACACAGAAAGATGACAAAACTTGTCTGGGGCCCCTAGATTAATGGAACAGGAGATCCCGGGACTGTTGCTCCCTCAACCTAAGAAAGACTCGGTACATTGATAGGCATGTGCAACACCCTCAACCTCTTTAAACCATTAACTTGGGTCCTTTGCTGTGTTTGTGGCCCCTCCTTTCTGTGGTCTTTATTTATTGTCATTTGGGCAGTAAATGATATCCTTTGCACATTCCATCTTCATGCAGGGAAGAAGTGTTTCTCTGTGGGATGGCTTAGGAATGAGGGGTCACAAGCCCGCAGAGGAGTCAAACCGGTGACGTCATTTGAGACCGCCTCCCACCACCCTTCCTCAGGAGGGCCTCAGTGGGGGAGAGGGGTTTTGGACGCTGATGTCTTAGAGCCATGCCTCTCAGCCTTTTGGTGTCGTGCTTGTGTGAGGAAGCTACATATCATGATTATGGGGACTGAGTGGGTTCTGTGCCTTTTCCCCAGCACCCTGTGGCCCCCAGGTGGGCAGGGAAGGGAGGAAGGGAGGCAGCCGGAATGTGTTCGTTCCTTTGGAGTCTGGCTGAAACACCAACAGCGTCACTCCCCACCATATTGGTTATAAGCAAAACCGGCCTGTCTCCTAAGAGATTTCTCAATCTTTACTTCTTGCAATCTTGAAGTATAATTTGACACTTAGATTTAAATACCTACATGATTTAATTTTCTCAGATTCATAGCTTTTACAATGACAGGAGGCAATACTTGCAAACAGTTGACCCAGGAGTTGCTAGGAAGGCTTGCCATCTTTCTTCTCTGGCCACCTGCTCAGAAGCTCCCTGTAGGCGTGGTCCTTCACGGTGTAGGCAGCGCTCCTGGACGGGCACCCATGGCGAAGTCCCGCCCCTTCTCTAGTCCTGCGGGGCTTCAGCTTAAAGGGCTGAGCTCCAAGGCCCTTCCCTGCAGTGCTCACACGGCTCCAGCCCTCGGGCTTAAGCTCAGTTGAGTCGCCTTTCACCTCTCTTGTTCTGCCTCACAGGTGTGCCTGTGTCCACAGGCAGAGGTCAGGCTGTGGCTGTGAAGCCTCTGGGCTGCAGCCCTGCTGAGAGGCCCTGCAAGCAGTGGTAAAGGAACAGGCTCTGGAGGCAGACTGGAGTCAAGCCTTAGCTGTGTGATCTTGGGCAAATCACTTCATTTATTATTGCCTCAGTTTCCTTATGTAAGAAAGGGGACCGGGATAGTACCTGCCTCTGGGCATTGCTCTGAGATAATGTGTCTATGGTGCTAAGAACAGTGGCTGCTGCATAAAAAGCACTTACTAAGTATTAGTTATTATGATCACTATTTTTATGTAATTAAGAAAGAGACCAGACAGGCAGAGAGGGTCCCTCATTCCCTGGCGAGCGAGGAGAGGGAGACAGGTGAGATGTCAGAGGGCTGCTGAGCCTTGCCTGGCAGAGCCCCTGCCAAGCTGTGCTGCTGGGGCCCAGGAGGGGTCCAGGTAGCCTGCCTGGTTCCCAGATCTTTGGTCTTCAGACAGTGCCCTAAAGGCCCCGCCCACAGCCCAGCGCCTGTTTCTGCCTGCCTCAGTCTCCCCTCTTGTCCCCACCCACCCACATCCCATCTGAGAGCCCTGAGCAGCTTGCTGAGGTGCTGCTGTTTCTCCCCCCAGGAGCCAGGGCAGCCCCACGACCAGGGCTCTAAAGGGGCAGAGACCACGGATACCCTCGGGCTTCCCGGCCAGGCTCGTGCTGCCTTTGCTTCTCAGCACTGCCACTGTGGAGCTCCGACCTATTGTTAGCGATGCTCCCTGGGGCTGGCATTGCTCACGGCAAGCCCCACGGGCATTTCCCCTCCAGGGCCGTCTTATGGCTGGAGAGCCCTCCTGGCTCTTACTATAATTGCAGGATGCACTTCAGCAAGAAAGTATCTCGGAACTTTGAAGCACAAGGTTTATTATTCACAGGTTCTGGATGGCACACAACATACCTGAGAGCCACACAGCAGGCAGTGAGGTCACAGGTAAAGAGAGAGAGGGAGAAAGTGTGGGCCTGGGGCTCTGTCTTTGTTAGGGTCTGAGAATGGGGTGTCCAGGGTTTCATGGTGTGGGGAAAATGGAAGTGCCTATGGCCAGGATCCTCACCTGACCCTAAACTACTGGATGATGTAATTGGCCTACTGCTAGGCTACTGCTCCCACACCTGTAGGCAATAAGCTATTTCTGACTGAGTCACTATATAAAGAGCTCTGCCCAGTGCTCTGGGAGGAGGCAGAGTTGGAAGTGGATTATGGACCTGCAGACTGCTGGATGCAGACGTGATTCTAGCGCTTGACCTACTGCCAGGAGAATAAAGCCAGGTATAAACCCTTTTACCCAAAGAATGTTCCATTGTCATTTCTCAGGTCTGAATCCATAGTGAATCCAGGCTGAAACCCTCAGGCAGGACACATGGGTTACCCTTTAAGGGGCAGCTGAAAGCAATGAGAGTGGGAATTAGGGCATGGGCAGGGAGGAGTGGGGTTACTCAGTTATCTAGGTCACCCATAGCTTTCTGAAAGTAGGGGCACACTAATTCCTTATCTGGTTGTTTAGCTAGGGGCTGTGTCACACAGCTGGCAATATGTTAGTTCCACATGGATGTCTTGAAATGGTTGCCTCAGCAATCAAAAGCTTAATGTTGGGTCCCTACACTACAACCACCATTCTCTAAAGGCTCTTCCTGGGTTGGGCTTGAGGAATTTGGAAAAAATTTCCCATTTTCCCTCTTCCTTCATCCCATTACCAGTTTATATTTTCAGTTCTGTTCAGCTGCCCTGACCTCGAGGAAGACAGTAGGTGGTGGAGCAGTTGGCAGGCAGGTGAGAATGTGAGGAGGTTCTACCCCTCTTCCTACCCACGCCCCCTCCAGTAAGGATGCCCCTGCCTCCTTCCCCTCCTCATTCCTCCCTCCACCTTCAGATCAGACTGATCAGAGACTAGGCATCCTTAGGAGGTTGCATTCCTGAGCCCTGGTTGAGCAGAGTCCCCAGCCAGGCAGAAGTCCTCCTATCTGGTGTCCTCATTTCTTCTTCCCGTCTCCCTCCAAACCTTAAGGTTTGCGCATGCCTGGGCCTGAGGTTCCATCCTTTTGGGTCCTCTCCTTACCCAGCCCCCTTGCCCTCCCTCCTTCCTTCCCCACCTCCCTTGCCAGTGGAGGGAGGGCCGCTGTAGCCTCAGCCCTTGAAGGCATCTTGTCTCGGCTCCCTTTGGAGCCCAGGATGTTCAGGGCTGGCCCTTGCTCCTGGAGGAGAGAAAACAGCACCGTGAAGGGGTGCTCAGAGTGCTGTCAGATGGGATGCGTGTGGGTGGGGACAGTGAGGCAGGCAGAGAACAGGTTCTGAGCTGGGGAGCAGGGGTGAAGGAGTATGAGCAAAGGAACTTGTGTCCAAGACCTTTATATGAAGTTTTGAAGTTTAATGAGGTAATTAGTGGGCGTACAATGAGATGAGACTGGAGGATATCAGAGGGGGCTGTCAGTACCCACACTTGAGAACTAATGAAGAGAAGAGGAAACCATTTAAAGTTGGGTTAATATAAATATGATATCCGCTGAGGGTATTTATAGAGGATGTTTAACCTGTGACAGGACAGCACCCACATGCACAGGGACTATTGTACAAATCCTTACTATTTATCACATGGATTTTGTTTTCTGTTTTGTTTGGGCATAACATTCCATTCTGCACAGGTGGGCTCACCCTGCAGTGCTCAGGTGCCGTGATCATCATCAGCTTAGATGGGCTTTCAGCTCTGATGGACTCAGTAGGCAGTGTAAGCTGACATAATGAAATGCTAAGAAAGCTAATTCATGCTACTGATTTGTACAAAGAAGCCAAAGCACTCATTTGCCACAAGAAATACAACTATCAAGTATTCTGAATACATATGCTGCCCTGGTAGGAAAATCGATTTCAGAAACTTGAATAGTAGCCCCAGATTGTCAGAGCTGGATGGGGTCTCAGAAATGTATAATTCAGTCTCTCAGCAAATGGGGAGAGACTGTTAAAGATTGATAAAAATAAGTTGTTACACCCTGGAGAGTAAATCCTTTTTTCCAGGAACCCAGGACTCAGATGAGAATAAAAGCTTCCTATTGTATAGAAAATTGCTCGCCATGTACAGTTTCTCAGGTTACATCTCTGTGTGTTGAGCTTTGACAAAGCCAGACACCTCACTAAAAGGTTCCTCACTAACTCCCTTTGTCACCAGGCATCCGTGTCAGAGGTGAAGATGGCGGCCGAGGAGCAGTTTGAGGAACTCCTTGCCGCCGTGCGGAAGGCCCAGGCCGACGTGATGCTCTTCTTGGAGGAGAAGGAGCAAGCTGCTCTGAGCCAGGCCAACGGCATCAAGACCTACCTGGAGCACAGAAGTGCAGGGATGGAGAAGAGCAAGCAGGAGCTGCACAGGATTGCTGCCATCAGCAACACCGTCCTGTTCCTGGAGGTCAGGCAGGGGTACAGGTGGATGCATCCATGTGGCTCAAGGCAGGGAGCGCCCTTGCCCTGCAAGCCTGTGGCAGATGTGGGAAATGTGGTTACAGAGCCACTTTCTGATGAATGAGAGCATTTATAAGGGAGCTGTGGGGATGAGAGAAGCAGGTGTAGATCCAGCAAAGTGCAGAGCCCGGAATGGGTAGGGAGGACTTCCTGCAGCAGGGAGGCTGGAACCACGTCACAGAAGATGAGTAATGTCCAAGCAAAAGTATGTTCCAGGAGAGGGAACAGTGTGTGCAAAGGCAGAGAGGTTTGAGCAAGCTCGGGTGACTTGGGGAACCAAGGTGCTTGCATAGGGCTGGAGTGCGGGATGCTGGCAGTGATGGGAGGTGAGGCTGGCCGGCCAGATGGGCATCTGGTTATGATGAAGTTTGTCATGAAGTTACAGAAGGCAGTGGAGGATGTCAGATGGGGAGTGATGAGCTCAGATCAGTGTGCTTTGTAAACCACTCCAACAGCCTTAGGGAGCTTGCCTCCTAGCGGGGAGACAGGAGACCTGCTGCCTTTCCTAGCAGCTGAATGTGCTGGTTGATTGAGGGAGGCCCCGCTGAGGGGACAGGACTTTCCTTTACACGTACCACTAATTGTACATTAAGCCACGTGCCGTTAGAGCAGATCTGAAGGACAGGGAGTCTTGCAGGTAAGGAGCACTAGGTTGGGTGTAAATTCTATCATCCTGGATCTGTCACTAAAATGGCTGTGTACTTTTTAGTAAGTCACTTAACCTCTCTGTGACTCAAATCCCTCACGCATTAGACAATCAGATGGGAGTCAAAAATTTTTCAAGGCTCCTTCAGCTCTAATATCCCGAACTACACATAATTTTTCTTGCACTTTTTGGGTTACAACAAACATAAATGTTTATTATGAAAAAAGAACTTGGGAAATACAGGAAAATATGAAGGAAAACAACCACCCATACTCCTACTGCCGAAGGCCAACCACAGTTAACCCTTTACTGAACGTGAGAACGAGAAGCAGGCAGAGAGAGACAAAATGCCGATGGAAGTTCTCTCTTTCCATCAGTGCCTTTGCTTTTCAAGATCAGAACAAGGAAAATATGAATAAATAGTTGGTTTCCCAAGTCATGAGTTTCTCCCAAGAAATAATTTCTTTAAATAATTTCTCTTTTATAAATTTAACAAAAACTTTAATATATCTAAAATTTATTTTAGTGTAAGATAACTTATTTATTTTGGTTAAAGATAAACTCCTTTCCCCCAAACTGTTAGCCATTTGAAAAGACAACATGTTTCGGATAATCTGTCTTTTCCCCCCACTAACTTAAAATGTTACTTTAGTATCATAGTGGTACTAAATCTATATAGTGTTAAAATGTTTATCTTTTTCTCTATCAGCTCTCTGGTTTGGACTCTTTCTTCTCTTCCTTTAATCTAACCATTTTGGTACAACTGTTTCAACCTAACTTTTCTGCTGTATCCCTCTGCTCTTCAATATTCAATTGCATTTGAATTTTGATACTATGTTACCTCCAAAAGGAACCTTTCCTATTCACCACATCATTTTGAAGCTTAAGCAGTTTAACGTGATTATGTGAAAAACACTTTTCAAGCTCTAAAGCAAAGTATAAGAATTACAGAAAACCGTGTGTGGGATTAAACTGTCAAGGAGAAGCCAGCACCCTGTCTGATGACCTACTTGTGGATCTTCCAGTTTCTGCACCAGCTCTTGCATTTCCTACCATGGCTTGTGCTCAAATTCTCAAAAAAAAAAAAAAGTTCTGAGGGAATGAACATAGCAGGAATGCTACTGCCAAGGGGGTGGTTGGCATAAAATATGTACTTTTTCTTGGTCCCCAGTCTGAACTGTATATTGGAGCTATTCATGGGTGTCTAGTATCTCTTGATTTTTAAAAGCCCATTTTCCCAGTTCAAACAATAAATACTTTTGGTTGTTAGGTCCTGAGGTGGACACATTATATACACTTTCTTTGTGAACCCATGTTAAATCATCAACCCATTTCACGGATGCAGAAAGTGACATGAAGGGGAGAGCAGCCCAGTGTAAGAAGTGCAGAGACCAAGGCAAGTTGTGCCCTGTTTCCCTCCCTGCAGGAGTACTGCAAGTTTAAGAACACCGAGGACAGCGCCTTCCCCAGTGTTTACATAGGCCTCAAGGACAAGCTCTCCGGCATCCGCCAGGTCATCATGGACTCCACAGCACACCTGATCCAGCTGCTGCAGGACTACAAGGAAAAGCTGGAGGATTTCTCCAAGGAAGGCGAGAGGCTTTCTGGGCTGTGGGCTGTCGTATGTGTCCCTCAGAGTGGTTGATGGGCAAGGCGAGAGAGCCAGGGGAGGGAGGGTGAAATTGGGGAATACCGCACTTTCAAAGCCATCCTTCAGTTTGACCGTGTTACTAATGGACTTTATCTTGATGATTTTATTTTATGATTGAGACCCAGAGAAGGTAAGTTAGTCACATGCAATTGGCTGGCATTTCTGTGACTGGTTTCTGAGGTTGTTAATGTCTGTACTTTCAAGTGAAATCCAAGCCAGTCTGGGATCTTTTTCCTATTTTGCTTCATCCATGAGAGAAATGCAGTCCACTGAGCATGATCCTCTGAGATAGGTGGTAGGGGAGCTCCAGCTCCTTCCTCTCCCAGGAAGCCCAGGGAAGAATGGCTGGGGAGTTCTGCCTCTTCGTTTCTCCTGACTGCCTGGACGGTGTGCATTCATAACTCTTTAATTTTCTAGAGGAGTGTGACATCACAACTCAAGTGTCTGCCGTTGTTGAGCGCAAGTATTGGACCTCAAAACCCGAGCCCAGCACCAGAGAACAGTTCCTCCAATGTAAGTTGTGAACAGCTTCCCCTTCCCCAGTTATTGGTGTCACTGTGATGCTTTGCTGAAGCAAGGACGCCATCTCTCATGCTGGTTTCAGGTTCTTGCAACCTTGGGCTTATTCTTAAATGATACATATTTAAAAATTAGTGTTTAAAAATATTTAACTTTTCATTTCAAACTTACAGAAACATTGCAAAAATAGGACAAAGAATTCCCATATACCTTTCATCCAACTTCTCCAAATGTTAACACTTGACTAAAGTATATTGATCAAAACCAGGAAATGAAAATTGCTACACTAACTAACCTTCAGAATTTATTCAAGTTTCCCCAAGTGTTCCAACTAATACCTTTTTTGGGCCCAAAGTCTGATCCAGGATTACATATTTCCATGCCTCCTTGTCTCCCCTAACCTGGGTCCAGTCCCTTAGTCTTTCTTTAGCTTTCATGACCGTGACACTTTTGAAGATGTTGGCTAATTACCAAATGGTTCTCTTTGAAGTCTGGTTGGGCCAGGGTTGCATAACCCATTGTCTCGTCATTATGTGACATTGACCTGGTCTCTTAGCATTTTAAAAACACTGTAATTCCTTTCAATACTTCATTTTGCCTAACCAATCCACGAACTTTCATCTCCTACTAGAGGAAGGACTCTATGTAGTCAAGGCTCATTTTCATGACATTTGGCTAATTCATCTTTTTGGAACATTCCATTGAACCCTGCTTCTGCTTGTTTTCTGGAGACGACCACTGGCTGACTCACTCCTGGACCCCTTTTTTCTCTGGTTATTACATGGAGCCTCAGTTTCCAATGACTGTCCCCTATTCTTGCCATGGCTTCTACTCTTTTCCCAGGACCTCCACACAGTTTTCTTTACTCATTCTTTCCTACTTCCTGACAGAAGCACATCTGTATTTTACAAACAGTTATAATATTAATATAAGAAATGCAAATACCCTTTATCCTTAACATTAAAATAAAAGCAAAACATATCCTACGATAATCTGTCTTCTTTGACATCTCAAATGTCTTTTGTCACACATGATATTAACCTTTTCTCGTTGAGTATTGTTATGAACTTCTGCCCTTTAGTAGACTCAGATTATTTCACTTTTCCAAGTTCTGCAGCTCAAGTTGGCAACTTGATCCTTGTTGAGCTGGCCTCTTCCTCATTTACATATTAACATTCTGATCTTGACATTCTTAAAAATATTATTGCCTTCTAGCACTAACAGAATATTCCAGACCCATTCTGGTTTTCTTGTCCCAAGACATAAAACCACCTACTCTCCTAGGAGTCCTGGTTCCCCTTAGATGAGAATGATATTTCTGTTCAATATCTGGACGCTAAGGATTGCCAGAGGAGTCAGTGGTGGGCAAGAGCTGTTTCTGATGCTGTTGGGGTCACTTTTAGGACCACAGAGGTGCAGACATTTAAAAAATATGCCTCGTTTTTAAGACTTAAAAAAAAATTGGGATATAATTGACATATAACGTTGCATTAATTCTAGGTGTACAACATAATGATTCAATATATGTATATGTTGCAAAATGACCACCAAGTCTAGTTAACATCCATCACCTCACGTAGTTACAGATTTTTTTTCTTGTGATGAGAACTTTTAAGATCTACTCTTTCTCTCTTACCTTGATTATTCAAAAAACAAACAAACAAACAAAAAGACCTACTCTCTTGGCAACTTTCAAATATATAATACAGTATGGTTAACAATGCTGTACTTACAGCCCAGGACTTATCTTATAACTGGAGATTTGCACCTTGGACCACCTTCAGAAATGTGGAACGCTTCATGGATGTGTGTTGTCATCCTTGCCCAGGGACCATGCTCATCTCTGTATCCTTCCAGTTTTAGTAATATGCTGCTGAAATGAGCAGCCATATGCCTTTTTATGGTGCATAGTTCACATTCATTTTCCCTTTTTACTTCTTGGACTGTTCTGCACTCTTTTTCTTCTAATGAGGTCTCATTGACTATTAAGAATTTCTTTTACCTTAGACATAGTTTGGAAAACTCTAGGTTAATCTAAGATAACTTTTTAAAGTGATGGTTTTTAATAGCTTTTAATATGGTAATTCATTTGGAAAATACATACCAAAGATCTCTGAGCTAGAACCCCAGGACAGAGCCCCTCATGTAATGTAGAGCTTATAGATCAGAAGCACAAGCAGAGACACACACACAGAGATAAACAGATTACGGTACATCGCGATGAGCACCATGAAGTGTAAGTAGCCAGGGTATTCAGAAAGGAAGTGGTGGAGAGGCATCTGACTCAGCTCAGGAGTCACAGAGGGTCTCTTTGAGGACACAGACTCTTACCCACAATCTGAAAGGAGAAGCAGGAATCACCCAGACTCAGGTCAGGGCGACTATCACGTCCCAGAGAGAATGGTCTGTGCTAAAGCCCTGCAGTGGGTTCAGCGCTGGGCAAGTCTGAGGTCTCGGTGGCTGGAGTGTGGCGATCAAGGGGGAGACAGCAGGAGACAAGGCTGGAGACAGAGGCAAGGGCCAGCCATGCAGGCGAGCAGTCGCTGCTCTATCCTGTGAGCAAGGGGCACCATCAAAGGGCTTCACGCTGGGGTGGCAGGATTCACTTTAGCCTGTACCCTGGAACAATCGCTGTGGCTCTGTTGTGGAGAAGGTATGGAAAAGGTTCCAGAGAGTGACATGAGCAGCAGGGAGCCTTTCCCACTCGTCTGGCGAGACTTGGAGGTGGCTCAGCTGGGAGGTGAAGCAGGGGACTGGGGATAAGCGGGTGGCATCTCCAGGGCTTGCTGCTGCCTTTGGGTGTGTGTCTGGATGGGGATGAGGCACAGTGAGGGCAAAGAAATGTAAAAAATAACTTCAGTGTGACTCGAGCAACTGGCATAGAGGTGCTACTATTCTCTGGGACTGGGCAGAGAATAGGTTTGAGGAAATATTTGCAAGTTCACCATGCTAAATATTGGTCAAATATTTTCTAAAGAAGAATGAATGAATCAAATGTGGGTATATGAATGCTTATTTCCTCCAACCCTTGCCAGCACTGGATAGAAGAGTACCTGGCTTTCAATACCTATTTGTTGAGTGACTGAGCAAATCAGTGGATTTTATTTCTTGATTCAGTTCAGCAAATAACAGAGTAAAGGCCAAGTGGTTTGAGCTTTAGAAAGGAAAGAAGTAGAGTGATACGTTCTCTACATTCTGGTTTTTGCTTACCTCTTTTTTGGGGGGAAACAGTGGCCTGGGAAACCAGAAACAGGAGATGGTTGTTTTCTCACACTTGGAGGCTGTCTGGTTTTTGACAAGTTCTGTCTGAATCAGCTGTTGGTTCCTGACCTACTATCACTGCCCTCTGTATCTCCTTAGATGCGTGTGACATTGTGTTTGACCCAGACACGGCGCACAGGTATCTCCGGCTGCAGGAGGACAACCGCAAGGTCACCAACACCACGCCCTGGGAGCATCCCTACCCCGACCTCCCCAGCAGGTTCGTGCACTGGCGGCAGGTGCTGTCCCAACAGAGCCTGTACCTGCACAGGCACTACTTCGAGGTGGAGCTCTCCGGCGGGGGCATCTACGTCGGCCTGACCTGCAAAGGCATCGACCGGCGAGGGGAGGAGCGTAACAGTTGCATTTCTGGGAACAGCTTCTCCTGGAGCCTCCATTGGAATGGGAAGGAGTTCACGGCCTGGCACAGTGACTCAGAGACCCCTCTCAAAGCCAGGCCTTTCCGGAGGCTGGGGATCTATGTCGACTTCCTGGGAGGCATCCTTTCATACTATGGCGTAGAGCCTGATGCCATGACTCTTGTTCACAAGTTTGAGTGCAAGTTCTCTGAGCCAGTCTACCCTGCCTTCTGGCTGTCCAAGAAGGAAAACACCATCCGGATTGTGGATCTGGGAGAGGAGCCTGAGAAGCTGGCACCTGCCTCGAGAGAGGCTGCTCCCTAGACTCCAGACTTTTGCTAACTGTGAAGATGGGGCAGCAGCTTGCATTGTAAGGGTGACTCGGGGGCAGAGATCTCTGCCAGGGGTAGCTGGTTTTAGGAATCATGTGGGTCATGAACCAGGAGACGGGTCTCCAGCTTCTCCCTTTTTCTGTGTGCTGGCCTGTCCTCTGTGTTTGTGGGCATCCTCAGGTGCCTGAATCCCCCTCTGGACCAGTGTTGTTCTATCTGCTCAGGTGAACTTCACACTGTGCCCAGGATTGGCAACCAGGAATCTTCAGAGAGATGAAAAAGATTGCAGAATAGCCATAATAAATTGTTAGCTTTATTGACCATTTCATGCATCCCAGATCCTGTTCTGAGCGCTTCCTGGGCATTAACCCTGAGAACAGTGCCACTGGGTAGATGCCCATTTTGCAGATGGGAAAACTGTGGTCCTGGGGGCTACTGAACTCGCTCATTGTAGTTGTATGGTAAGTGAGTGGCAGAGCTGGGGTTCAAACCTGACCAAGATTTCATCTACTGCACTGTGCTGCCTTACTAGATCATGGGCATCGTGCACGAGGGAATAAACTCCATGATGAGCTACAGAGCATGGAAACTGAGAGTCTTAAATCGCTGATCTCTGCACCATATCAACAGGGCGAGGCAGCTGTGAGAAAGCTCACCACCTCACACAGCAGCTCATTCTATTTTTGGACAGTGAGGATTATAAGAAATGTCTAAATGGAGTCCAAGTGTTAGTCCCTGTGACCTCTGGGAAGGGGCCTCATTCCTCTCTTCTGATATCAGCTGGACTATGTGGACTTGTCTGATTTCTCATTCAAAGGGCAGCTCTTCAAGTATTTGAAGACAGTTCTCCTAGGAAGTACTCTTGTTTGCACGCTCTGTTTCCTACTTTTCTTGTTTGCACCCTGTATTTCCCACTTCCCCTCATGGTCTCCAGGCCTTTCATCCTCCTCTCCCATCATTTCATCCTTCTTTGGACAGATGTGCTCCCTCGGTTTAATGGAGAACGTGCGCCAGGGCGTTAGGTGAAGGGCAAACTGTCTAAATGGGTTCCCAAGGATAAAATGTGAAGCCCCAGCCAGGCTTCACCAGAAATTTAACTTCCTGCCTTTTCCTGTGGTCTGTGGTAAGACAAGTCTCTTCCTCTGTAACCAGGCTGATGGTCCCATTTCAAGAGCACATTACTTTGACAGCCCTCAGCTTGTTTCCAGAAGAGCCCATCCTATATCTCTGTCCCAGGATTTATACAGTGTAGGATGTAAAATTTTGGGGGGGGGGGTGGGGGAGGGCAGGGACTTATCTTTATTTATTCATTTTCTTTCTATTTTTTTTTTATTAAGGTATCATCGATATACAATCTTATGCTCAGGTTTCACATGAGCAACATTGTGGTTATTATATTCCCCCTATTATCAAGTCTCCACCACATACCCCATTACAGTCACTGTCCATCAGCGTAGTAAGATGCTATAGAGTCACTACTTGTCTTCTCTGTGCTATACCGCCTTCCCCGTGCCCCCCCATATTATGGTCCTAATCATAATGCCCCTTAATAGGATGTGAATTTAAAAATTTTTGACTTTTATTGAATTAATTTTTTTCTATTTTAATTTCATCACGTCAGAACTGCATGCTGAGATAGTTTGGATGCATGATTCCGCATCCAGTATATGAGCTCTCCTTCCTACCATACTGTCACCTATAGAATTGGTGACCTTTTTGTCTTAAGTCTTAATCTTGTTGATGTATTGATTAGGGTAGGGCCCGATACAGAACCTGGCAGCACTCAGTACCTTTTGGGTTTTGTTTTCAGTAAATTATGCATCGGTAGAACTGTACCTAAGGTAGTTCACCTTTGCTCCTTTAACAATGGGACACCATGAAGGATTTTCAGGGGCAGAAATCAAGATACGCTGTGAGCATTTCCTTAGTCGACCCATCTCATAATGCTGTCAGAAGGGAGAGTGAGATCATCTTGGCTGGACTTGTTTTTACTGAACCACTGTGGGTCATTGATGCTGGCTACTTTATTTTCTAACCACTCCTGAATTCTTCTGTGGGTTAACATCAAGTTGACTAGTCTATCGTTTCCAGAATCGACCTTATTTTTCTCTTTTAAAAATCAAGAATATTTTTCCTGACACCACCCTTTTTATTTTTCCCTAATTTCCCAAAGATCCCTGCCTGGTGTTAGTTACAGTAGTCAACTGTGTCAGTCATGAGAGGTGTCAGTCATGAGAGGTTAGGTCAGAATACCCGACCTCATATCAGAGGAACCCCTGGGAGGTCTCCTGACATGTCTTGAACTTCATTCCCCATCAGCTTTTTTTGTCCAGTGGTTTTCAGTTCCAAGACTTTTCTTCTTGTTATAAAAGATCAAAGCAAAATTGGAAGGCAGGAATATTTGCTTTCTTTCTGTCATTGCCTCAGCTGATGGGCTTATCTTTTTTCTTTTGATCCCAAACTGAAACTTTCCTAAAACAAAAAAAAAAAAAGAGAGAGAATGAAGGCCTATTTTTATATTATCTGTCATTTCCCCAAAGCTGTGTAAGTGTGTGCCACTCTTCTGTGCTTACTCATATTTATTTCCTCCTCCATTGTGTGGACTCATTTGGGGGAAAAGAAAATCTGAACTCATCAGGAGCCCCCCTTGGTGGCAGATCACTTGTGATTGTAGAGTATGAATGTAATTTTAGCTGTAACGTAATTTATTGTTAACTCAAATTTTGAAATCCAAGGGCACATGGCATTCATTTCCAGGAAACTTACAGATTCGGAGTAAATTCCCACATTGTCCCAAGATTTGTGATGAAACGATGAGATAGGAATTTTGTCCCAGTGACAGAGCCCTTATGTCTTCAACTTGCTTTGGTGTGTTTTTGGTGTGACTGTCTTCAAATCGAATTGAATTAACCTATGTGGCATTTATAATGTGCAAGCCACCATGCTAGGTACTAAGATAGAGTAACCCAGAAGACAGCTAGTTGTATCTTTTGGTCACAGAAGCTGATTTAAGTTGAAGGGAACAGTGTTCGGATGTGAAGAGCTAACAGGAATCTACTATTCAAGGCGATAATAGGTGAGGCAGTATAGGAAATGCATTCCTCCTTTTGGTGTCTTGTATACTGCTTCTAATTTAATGTCGTCTCAGGCCATCTCCAGTGACTGTTATATATTGTGTTGCTGACTGACTCACACCGGATTACTTCCCATCTCTACAACCAACTGCCCCCATTCCAGGGGCCACTACTCCAGCCCCATTAGCCAAAGACAGAAGCAGAAGGAAAGGTAGTGAGCACACCTCCTCTTTGTTCTGGCTCCCTCAGCTTTGCTCCCCTCCCCTCCCTCTGCACCCCTGAGGGGACACTGAGGTGGTGGGGGCCGGAGGCCCTTGCAGGGAAGTGCACTGTACCGTGTGTGTCTGCTATTCACATGCAGGGCTCACACTGTGTGTGTCTCAGGTAGAGGGATGGGTCACTCAGGCTTTGTTGGGACATGCGTAGTCCTTTATCTTTATTTCTGGTGTTTTCTAGAAAATCCCACCTTCTGCCCTAAGGAAGGAGGCCACTTCCTGGAGAGGAAGAGGGCGGGCAAGTCATCTAAAAGGACCGAGGGTCAGCATAGCAGTGATCGCTCATTTGAGATTAAAACGTTGTCCCCCAAATTAATGACTTAGGTAGTGATCCCGGTAACCTGAAAAAAAATGTGCATGTGTGTGTGTTTATGTCTCATATGAAAAAATAATTTTCAAAAATCCTATCAAGCTGCTTCAAACTGCAATTAACCCCTTACACTATCTCAGATGCTTTGAGCTATAGCAATGCACATTTTTGGTCTTTTCAAATTATAATGTGCTCTCCAGATGTTTACATAAAAACCCTTGTCATCCTTCTTCTGTTCCAGACATACCTCTCACACCCCTCCTCCCTTGCCTTTGCTCCATCTTCCATTCAGTCAGTTTAAAGCTTGATTTTGAAATTAAATTTTATTTTCCCACTGCATGCTCCAGGCTTTCCGCTGTGATACGAAGGTGGTGTGGTTGGTTTTGGGTGTCGCGTTGCTGGCCTCTGCCTGGGCACATGGCCCTCTCTGCTGGAAGTGCTGGCAGGGCCCGTGGAAGCCCAGGTGAGCTGGCAGGGGTAGTGGCAGGTGGCGATGGCCTTCGGGGTCCTGGTGCCAAGGTGCACTTAGAGGCGGGCTCCTGGGCTGTCTTATCCAGCTCTCTCTGGGGGAGGACGAGGATGCCTGGTTTTGTGCAACCAGCTTACTTATCCTATTGCTTAAGTAAATTTAGAGGGGAATGATAACCCAAAAGGTATGGGATCTGCTTATTAATTTTTCTTGCTCTTAAATGAGTAGTGTTTCCATTTCACAACGGTGTTCGTTTCATTGTTCTCATCATCCTTCCATATAGTGTTCCTTTTCCTCCCTGTCAAATAGATTCTGCACTGACCTCTGTAGCCAGGCTGATAGTGATAATAATTAGGGTCAGGACCCCATCCTGTTCCCCACTGGGAGGCACAGGGACGAGGCTGCCAGAGGAAGGTGTCTTACTCTTCTTTCTCATTTTGCCTCCATTTTTCTTCCATACCCTTTCTCTCTTTTCTCTTTTCTTTCTCATTTCTTCTGTTAGAGCAGGCAGTTAGACATGAGCAGGAGAAAGGGGCCAGCCCATCACCAAGGAGGACTCCTCCCCGGCCAACCCCTAAGCCCTCCTTAGTGCCCAGTTCCACAGTCAAGGACACTGGCTGATCAGGAGGCCCAGACAGTCTTGGACACCTGGATTGTCAAGACGCACAGGACCACAGGGGCTTCCCTGATTACAAGACCGGCACAAGGTCCCAAGACCTTGTTCGAAGGTAACCCCACCTCATTAAAATAACATCTAAATATAATTAGCATTGTGGCTTTGGCCCCTCTGTGGGCTTTTATGGAGTACTTATGGGCAAGATGTCTGTGCACAGAGAAAAAGGTTATATAACCCAGAGCTGCCAATCAACCTGTCAGTCAAATGATGTAAGATGCACGGCAGGACTTCCTGCCATTTAAGAAAAAATAAAAGTCAACCTAATCCTCACAGGGGGCTGCTTCTGGTTTCCAGAGAGCCACTCTCCTGTCTCAGGGTGTACTTTTTGCTTTAACCAATAAAGTCCTCTCTGCTTTTTTTTCTTGCTGTCTGGTCCCTAGACTGAATTCTTTCCTTTGAGAAGACAAGCATTGGAGAAACAATGCATTCCACCAGTAACAATTCCATTTATGCTGTTTTGACCTGCTCCTCAAATTGACCATTAGGACTGCAGGGTTTTTTGGTCCCTGTCTCAGGCAAGTGAGCAACCACCTTCACTGACCACCAAGTCCTGCTTCCCCTGGAATGTATTTGTCGCTCTATTTTACATCATTGCCTTTAACTTCGGCATTCTGCCAGTGGAATAATTTTGGGCCTCAGTTTCTCCATGTGCAAAATGGGGACATTGGACTCCCTACCTGCATCTCGGAGTGCATCCAGACCTAAAACCTGGCCCTTTTCTTATTCACAGACCACTGGTGATCACTTTTGCCCCCTTTACCAATATATCATATGTTATTCACCAATGATAAATGCATAGCTAGAGCCCCCAAAAAGCTACTAAGCTATTGTAGCATGATTTTTCGGGCCTGTCTGAAAGCAAACCAGACAGCTGTCACACAGGAGACCTCACTAATCTGGTAAGTCTGTAAGCACAAATAACATATGTGGGGAAAATGAAAGTTCCTAGGCCAGGAGCCTCACCTGACCCTAAGCTACTTGAAGATGTAACTGGCCTGCTGCTAAGCTACTGCTCCCACACCCGTAGGCAATAAGCTATTATTGACTGAGTCACAATATAAAGAACTCTGCCCCGTGCTCGGGGTGGAGGCAGAGACGGAGGTGGATTACGGACCTGCAGACTGCTATGTGCAGATGTTATTTTAGTGCTCTACCTACCACCATGAGAATAAAGCCAGTGTGGACAAAATGAAAGTTCCTGTGGCCAGGATTCTCACCGGCCCTGGTTGGCTAGCTCACTACACCCGTGTGAGCAATACATTGCTATTGACTCTATATAATAAAGAGCTCCACCCAGTGCTGTGGGTGATACGGTGGCACGGCTGCAAGGCTGCAGGAGAGCAGAGCAGAGCTGGAGTGGTGGCAGCACCGAGGACAGAGGCCCAGAGGACGGCCGTGCGGGACGGCTGCGCAGAGAGGCCCAGAGGACAGCTGTGCAGACAGAGGGGTCCAGAGGCAGAGGCCGGCTTGCTGCGTACCGACTCACTCTGAGTGAACGGGATTCTAGTGACTGACCTGCCACCGTGAAAATAAAGTTGGATATAACCCTTTCACCCCAAGAACATTTTGCTGTTATTTCTTTGGTCACATTGAATCCATAGCGAACTTGCCGGGGGGCTGAAACCCATTGGCAAGACAATTTGCATAGTCAGCAGGGTTCATTGTTGACCAAGGAAAAAGACAGGCTGCCCTTATGACCTCTGCCTCTTTAGTCTTAATGGCTGGAACTGCTGCTCTGGTTTCAGCTGTTGCCATAGCTCTAGTAAGATCCTATTTGACTTCCCGTCTAGATTCCTTCCATCTGCTCCTGCCCGTATTAAATCAACCCACATCTGGGTCCTCGTAACCCTCCTGGGGCCCCTCAAATTCCTCCTGTGAGTAACAGGTCTTATTTCTTTCTGGGTTCTCATTGCTTCAGCTACTGTACATGTCACCTGGCATTTTGTAATCACTGCCTCAGGGCGGGCTGCCCTGCCAGGGAAGAGAGCTTTCCCATTCTGACGCCGACAGAACAATTCCATCCACCCCTAAGTCCCACAGCCCCCAGCTCAGCCTGAGTGTAGGGGCGGACCATAGAGGGCTCCATGACCTGGGGAGGGGGCTGCTCCTCTCCTTGGGGAACCTTCAGCTGCTGGGTCTTTATTTTCTTTACAACCCCAGGATGTGCTTTCAATACAGGAGAGGCCAGTGCCTCCAGCATCACCCCTTCATCCTTCCCCAGCTCCTCCATTTCTGGGGCTGATGGCACCTTTCTCTCCCCTCCCCCAAGTGTCTCCTCTGCTACAACCTTTACCTTTTCTACTGTGCCTCGCGGCAATGCTACCTCAGTCTTCAGAACGTCTCCTACCTTCACCTCAATGCTTCCCAGCTGATGTTCTCGTGCCACCTCCGCCTGTGCTTCCCTCAAGGGTTCGTCTTTTTCCTTGATGGCCTCTTCCTCCTTCAGAACACCTGGCAGTGCTGCCGTCTCATCTCCAATGGCACCTTGCTGCCGGTGCTCTCGTGCTGCCTCCTCTCGCATCAAAGCCATCTCCTTCCTCAGGGAATCCAGAGAAGTTTGCAGCTCGCGTTCTCGTGCCGCCATTTCTTGGGTCTCTTCTGTAGACTTTTTTAATACTGTGAGAAGCAGCCAACCCACAGTCCCCGCTGCCTCACGGGCACTCTGCTTCTCAAAGGATATACTTACTACACCAAGGGCCTCCCCTACAGCTTCAGGTGTCACTTCCACTTGCCTCCAGTCCTGGGGTGGGGCCCAGTCCTCTAGGAGGCAAGCCACCTCAGGCCACATACCCACTGGGGGACAATCCACTGTTTCCCCATTCACAGGGGCAGCCCGCTGAAGCACCCCTCCCATAAGGGCAGCCTGTCTTTTTCCTTGGTCAACAATGAACCCTGCTGACTATGCCAATTGTTTTGCCAATGGGTTTCAGCCCTGGGCAAGTTTGCTGTGGATTCAGTGTGACCAAAGAAATTGACAGCAAAACTGTTCTTGGGGTGAAAGGGTTATACCCAACTTTATTTCCAGGTGGCAGGTCAGTCACTAAAATCCCTTTCACTGAGAGTGAGTCTGTATGCAGCAAGCCAGTCTCTGCCTCTGGGCTCCTCTGTCTGCACAGTGGTCCTACACAGCCGTCCTCTGGGCCTCCCTGCACAGTCGTCCCGCACAGCCGTCCTCTGGGCCTCTGTCCTCGGTGCTCCCACCACTCCAGCCTCTGCTCTGCTCTGCTCTCCCGCAGCCTCGCAGCCATAGCACTGTGTCGCGTGCAGAGCACTGGGCGGAGCTCTTTATACAGAGTCAACAGCCATGTATTGCCCACTGGTGTGCACTGAGCTAGTCAACCAGGGCCAGGTGAGAATCCTGGCCACAGGAACTCTCATTTTATCCACACATGTATCTGCTGAGTGCTGCCAAAGTCCTCAACTGTCCTCTAAAAAGCTTAGACTTTTTTAAAGATTAATGAGAAGTAAAAAGGGCTCTAGCATTTTGAGTGCTATTTTTGAATACCATTTGTCTTTCCAAGGGGTTTCAGCCCTGGGCAAGTTCACTGTGGATTCAGTGAGACTGAGGAATGATAATGGAACATTCTTGGGGTGAAAGGGTTTATTAACCAGCTTGTTCTCCCAGCGATAGGTCGAGCACTAGAATTATGTCTTCATCCAACAGTCTGCAGGTCTGTAATCCTCCTTTGTCTCTATAGTGACTCAGTCAATAATAGCTTATTGCCTACAGATGTGGAAGCAGTAGCCCAGCAGCAGGCCAGTTACATCATCAAGTAGTTTAAGGTCAGGTGAGGATCCTGGCCATAGGAACCTTCACTTTATCCACACCATTTCTTATCTCATTTAATCTTTGCAGGCCAATGAGATAGCTTCCCTGTGTTAGTGAATGAATAGGAAAAAACTGGTGCTCAGAGAGGATATGTGACTTGGTCAAGGACACACATACATTCTGAAAGAAATAGTTGTGCTTATTTAAAAAAATGTTTTTTATATTGAGGTACATAAAATAAAGTGCACAAATATTTGTGTTTATTTCCAACATGAAGCTATGTTCACAGATTCTGAGATGTGAGCAGAGCTTATGTCAGTGGTTCTCGAGGAGTAATTTCCTGACCAGGAGCCTCAGCACCACCTGGGAACTTACTAGAAATGCAGATTCTCTGGCTCCCGGCCTAGACTTGCTGAATCAGGTACCCTGGGTGGGCCCAGCAATCTGTTTAACAAGGCCTCCAGGGGTGTTGCACACATGCTTAGGTTTGAGAACAATTGGGTTACATCTGTTAGCTCTCTTTAACCTGTTCTGCTCTTTGATTACAAGTGTCTGCAAGTTTTAGTATAAGTAGTGTGGATAAAATGAGAGTTCCTGTGGCCAGGATTCTCACCTGGCCCTGGTTGATTAGCTCACTGCACACCTGTGGCCAATACATAGCTGTTGACTCTATATAAAGAGCTCTGCCCAGTGCTCTGGGCACGACAGGGTGGCAGGGCTGCAAGGCTGCAGGAGAGCAGAGCAGAGGCTGGAGTGGCGGCAGCACCGAGGACAGAGGCCCAGAGGACAGCTGTGCAGACAGAGGGCCCAGAGGCAGAGGCTGGCTTGCTGCGTACAGACTCGCTCTGAGTGAATGGGATTCTACTGACTGACCTGCCACCTGGAAATAAAGTTGGGTATAACCTTTTCACCCCAAGAACAGTTTTGCTGTCAATTTCTTTGGTCAAACTGAATCCATAGCGAGCTTGCCCGGGGCTGAAACCCATTGGCAAGACAAGTAGGAAAATGTTTTTTGGCCACTCCAGATTCCTGGAGAGTCAGCTACTTCAGCTCAGTTTAGAACTTTTCTGTGTTCTCTTGGTTCTCCCTCTTCTGGATAAAACATTTCTAGCCAGTGCATTTGTTTTCCACGTGCTTCTTTTAAAGCCAAAGGGCAAATTGGCAATGTGGAAACTCCCTGACTTCTCATGAACAAAGACTTTTCTCTTTTAACTTTGCTAATAAGTGTAATACTGCCTGATGGGGAGGTGATGGATAAAACACTTTCCCTAATGCTCCCTGTACTGCAATGGCCCTTCACATGTTACAAAGTGCCTTAACAAATATATCCCTTCATTTGACCTATCCATCCACTCGTGGGCTAGGTGGAATTATGATCTCCATTTTATAGAAGAGGGATGTGGATAAAGTGAAGATTCCTATGGCCAGGATTCTCACCTGGCCCAGGTGAGCTAGCTCACTACACATGTGTGGGCAATACATAATTATTGACTCTATAAAGAACTCTGCTCTTTACACGGTGGCACGGCTGCAGGACTGCAGAGCCGAGATGAGACTGGAGTAGTGGCAGCACCGAGGACAGAGACTGAGACGGCTGCAGGGGCAGAGAGGCCCAGAGACAGAGACTGGCTTGATGCATGCAGACTTGCTCTGAGTGGACAGGATTCTAGTGATGGACCTGCCACTGTGGGAATAAAGTTGGGTATTGTGGGGAAGTTGGGGTTTCTATGGTCAGGATCCTTGCTGAACTTAAGCTGCTTGATGATGTGACTGGCCTGTTACTGGGCTACCGCTTCCACACCTTTAGGCAATAAGCTATTATCACAGTATATGGAGAGCTCTGCCCAGTGCTCTGGGTGGAGGCAGAGACGCTAGTGCTCCACCTACCGCCAGGAGGAGAAGTGGTTAATAAACCCTTTCACCCCAAAGAAACATTCTACTGTCATTTCTTTGGTCACATTGAATCCATAGTGAACTTGCCTGGGGCTGAAACCCATTGGCAAGACAGGGGCAGGCTGGGAGCTGCCCCACAGACCCTGGCCGGGAGCATTAGGGAAAGTGTTTTATCCATCACCTCCCCATCAGCCAGTGGAAGTCAGGAAGGGCTCAAGTTCCAGAGCAGGATAGTGCAGATTGCAGCAGGGCAGCTTCCAGCCTGCCCATCTTGCCAGTGGGTTTCAGCCCCAGGCAAGTTTGCTATGGATTCAATGTGACCAAAGAAATGACAGCAAAATGTTCTTGGGGTGAAAGGCTTATATCCAACTTTATTTCCAGGTGGCAGGTCAGTCACTAAAATGCCATTCACTCAGAGGGAGTCTGCATGCAGCAAGCCGGTCTCTGCCTCTGGGCCCTGCTGTCTGCACAGCTGTCCTCTGGGCCTCTCTGCCTGCACAGCTGTCCCACACAGCCATCCTCTGGGCCTCTATCCTCGGTGCTGTCACCACTCCAGCCTCTGCTCTGCTCTCCCGCAGCCTTGCAGCAGTACCACCGTGTCGCGCCCAGAGCACTGGGAGGAGCTCTTTATATAGAGTCAACAGCCCTGTATTGCCCACAGGTGTGCAGTGAGCCAGTCAACCAGGGCCAGGTGAGAATCCTGGCCACAGGAACTCTCATTTTATCCACACACTCCAAGAATGTTCCACTGTCATTTCTTTGGTCTCATTGAATCCATAGTGAACTTGCCTGGGACTGAAACCCACTGGCAAGACAGGGGCAGGCTGGTAGCTGCCCTGCTGCAATCCACACTATCCTGCTCTGGAACCCAAGCCCTTCCTGACTTCCCGCTAGCCGACCTGGGCAGGGGCTGTGAGGCCAACAGAAGCTCAGGTGCAGTGTTAGCAGGACAGCAGAGTCACTGGGGCGAAGCAGCAACCACACCTCCTGGGGCTTTCTAAACCATGTGGGAGAGTGGGTAAAGGAAGTGGAGATTTGGGGTGGTTTGGTGTCTTGTCAATGGGTTTCAGCCCCGGGCAAGTTCACTATGGATTCAGTGAGACCAAAGAAATGACAGTGGAACATTCTTGGGGTGAAAGTGTTTATACCCAACTTTATTCTCACGGTGGCAGGTCAGTCACTAGAATCCCATCTGTTCAGAGCGAGTCTGCATGCAGCAAGCCGGTCTCTGCCTCTGGGCCTCTCTTCCCCCCCAGCCATCTCAGGCTCTGCTCTCGGTGCTGCCACCACTCCAGTCTCATCTCTGCTCTCCTGCAGCCTTGCAGCCATGCCACTGCATCACCGGGAGCACCGGGCAGAGCTCTTTATATAGAGTCAATAATGACATATTGCCCAACCAGGGCCAGGTGAGAACCTGGTCAGAGGAACCTTTACTTTATCCACATTTGGGAAAAGAGTTTGTGGGGAAAGTTGGGTTTCCTGTGGCCAGGATCCTCATGTGACCTTAAACTACTTGATGATGTAATTGGCCTACTGCTGGGCTACTGCTTCCACACTTGTTGGCAATAAGCTATTATTGAGTCACTATATAAAGAGCTCTGCCCTGTTCTCTGGGCAGAGGCAGAGACGAAGGAGGATTACAGACCTGCAGACTGTTGGATGCAGGCATAATTCTAGTGCTCGACCTATAGGCAGGAGAACAAGCAGGGTAACAAACCCTTTTACCCCAAGAATGTTCCACTGTCATTCCTTGGTCTCACTGAATCTATAGTGAACTTGCCCAGGGCTGACACCCATTGGCAAGACAAGGTTTAATCAGAATCATGAATAAAATGGAATAATATAGGACAGAAAGGAAAGCTTGGGGACTGGCATGAAGCATTTAGGTTGCTGGTAGCCTGGATATTTGAGAAATCTCCAGATGTACTTCTTAGCCCCAAAGCCTTCCTCAGAAATGTTTTCCTCTCTAGGGTGTTACTCTGGGACCTATTTGCCTGCCTGCCTCCTAAGCTACCACTGGCCACTCCCCACCATTGGATTATCCCTTCTGGGCCTGCCCTCCACCAAAGCCCTGACTCTGGCCTGAGGCAGGAGAGATGCTGTGCACCCGAGTGTCTGTGTGTGTGCATGCACACCTGAGTGTCCATATGTGTGCATGTGCGAGTGTCCATGTGTGTGCATGTCCGAGTGTCCGTGTGTGTGTGCACGCAGTGGTGGTGAATGGATGGAGGGCCAGCAGAAGTACTGTGCTCACCTACTTTAATGTAATCCTTACACTACAAAACCTTGCAGATAGGCATTGTCATGTGTTTTCTACAGACAAGGAAGCAGCTGCTCAGAGAGGCTTGAGCGGTTTGTTCAAGGCCACACCTTAGTAAGAAGCAGCAATGGGATTCCAGCTGGTCTTCTGACCCCCACTTGTGCCCCTGCCCTGGGCCACCCCCCTTTGTCTCCCATTCTGATAGATGAGATGCTGATCTCCTCTTGCCTTGACTCCAGATACCTCTTCAGAGGGAAGAGGTTGAGCTGTTAGGACTGATTTTCCCAGCCTGGTTCCTGTCCCCATACTGACCCTGGGCAAGCCTGGAGATATTTTCAGTGCCTCTCTCTGACTGTGCCGGGTTTCCAGATGTGGCCACTGGAAGTTTAATCTAGGGCACCGATGACAATAGCAGTGACAACTGGTCTCACGCATTTGGCTGAATCCTGGAAGGCAGCTCTAGCTTTTATCATCCACCTGTGATAGAGCCTTGAACAAGCCCACCCACCTTCTCAGAGAGACCTAGGTGTCATCTTACTCAGACTACAAGCATTCTCCAGAGGACGTGTTAGCAAGCCGCAAGCCCACCTTTTCCCTGACCCATTCCCTCAGAAGCCCATCTAAAAACCCGGTCATAAAAAGCCTCTTAGCCTGTAAGAGAGGCCGTCTTTGTTCCGCTCACCAGAACAGAGGCGTCCCTCTCAGGTTTAGCAATAAACCTGCTTGGACTGTGGAGTTTGCATCCCTTCTTTTCCTTTTAACCTTCATCTCTGCCATCCTCATCAGTAAGGTGGAGAAACAGGCTCAGCAAGGCGACGTAGCTTACTCAACATCACAGGGCTCCTAAGAACCCCAATCGGTGTTTGAACCTAGTCTCGTCTGAAGTAGAATTGTCTCCATGCACCTTTGAATGTCTGTTCTGGGCTGCCTGACATCTGCAAGGGCGTTTTGGCTGAGGTGGTGAGCTGTGTGGTCACCGCTGGGGAGTAGTCTATTAGAGGAAATTTTTCCAACTTAGCCGTATATATTAGTCATTCTGAAAAAGTTCAAACCTACAAAAAGCCAAAAGAATAGAACAATTAACACTCATATATTCTTCACTCACATTCACCAATTATTAGCATTTTGTTACATCTGCTCTTTCTGTCTGTGTGTGTGTATGCATATATATATGTGTAGTGGGTGTGTGAGTGTATATTTTTGGTGGAAACTTTTGACTGTTAGCTGTAGGCCCTCATCTTGAAAATGTCAGCATTTAATTGTGATTTTTTTAAAACTGGCTTCTGTGGCTTCTAAGGTCCCTGGAGTCACGGCTCATTTAAATTTTGTGGATTTTGAAGCTGATATGACAGTATCTTCCTTCCTTAATTTCAGGTTTAAAGGCTTTGTCTTCATCAGAATAGTGCCATTGTTCTCAGTAACTGCCTGGCTGACAAGTCAACTTTTGAACTTAGAACATGAATTTGTACTAATATAATATCACTTTTGTCTATGTTACATTTTGAGCTTTTACAGAAGACATGATTTGCAAACAGGATCTCCCAATTAAAAATGTTTGAAAAGCCCAGTAAGCCCCTGGTCTCTCTCTGGGTCATAACTGACAGCAGAAGCCCTCTGTTGGGGACCCCAAGGTCCACGTGAACTCACAGGGTTGGTGCTAATGGCTCAAGACAACATTCTTACATGGATCATAAGCCAGGACTTAATGGTAATGATCATATGAAATAGGTTAAGTCTTTTCTGTGTCATTTTTCTTTTCAAAACTACGCACACACATGAGATGCACGTACACACCACGTGTAAACATGGTAGTGGACATTGTTTGGCTGCCCAGAACGATGACTAAAATGACGATGAGGATGGCAACCCAGGACGTTAGTCAGCATTCATGGAAGGCTAAGTATGGACCAGGCACTCTTTTAAGCGTTTTGCATGTAGTATCTCTCAACGACTCTGTGAAGAAGGAACCATTGTCGTCTCTGCTTTACCCATGAAGCATAGAGGATTAAATGATGTGTCCGTGCACACAGAGGCAGCAAGCAGCTGGACTGGGGTCCAAACGCAGGAGTCAGACCCCAGACCCACGCTCTTCACTAAGCATACTGCTAAGCTGTACTGCCTCCAGACACGCGGTGGGCGTGTGACAGTGGTTGGGTGTCCCCAGAAGCATTCTCAGGCCCAGTGAAATTTTTTCCACTAAGGAGTGGTTCCCTGCAGGGATTCTGGTTAGCATTCTGAAGTAGTTAACTTAAATTTATACCAAATGTTTGTGTTTTACTTTGATGATGAGTTGAGAAAGTGAATATAAACATATTCAAGAACATTGGGATTGCCACCTTATAACTGAACTATAAACATAAGAAGTCTGATTTTATAGTCACAAATATTTAAAAGCTGTTACTAACAACTGGAGCTCAACACCAGGCTCGACTACACACACACATATATATGTATATGTATATATGTATGCTTTTTCTTTTTTCCTTTAAAAGGCGTCCTTATGAATTTACTAAACTATTCTTGTTGTTCTAGAAATGAGATGACCAGCTCTTTCAGAATATACAGCAACTGCCGCCACATCTGCAGTGCCAGGTTTAGGAGATTTACGGTAAAGCCCTGTTTCCTAGGAGGTCTGTACAAAAAGCCAGGCTTCTCCCGACAGTTTCTGGGAGTGATAAGCCTTCCATCCGTCGCAGCGGTTTAGTCTGTCCCTGGGAAATGTTTATAATAGAAAAGGCTCAACTGGGGTGTTTATCAGCTTCTCCCGTCCCTCTGGCGTTTGGTGGACTGGACAACAAGGTGCGAAGATAAAATGAGCTGCTCATCACAGGATCATGGAAAACCTGGAGTCAAGGCTCAGGAACGCTCCCTGTTTCCGCTGTGAGAAGGGAAATGATTCCGTCCCCGTGTGCCAGAAGTGCGAAACATGTATCTTGGCTCGCAAGATCTTCTCTACCAAAGAGTGGTTCTGCAGGGGCAGTGAGGTGTCCCAGAGGAGGTTTCTCGTTGGCATTCTGGAGCAGTTAGAGAGCTTGCACTTGTTACACTATTTTCAAAACATCCTTCTGACCTTACAGGGCAAGGATTTTATCTATAACAGGTCCCGGATCAACCTCAGCAAAAAGGAAGGGAAAACCCTGAAGTCCTCCTTGAACCAGGTGTGGGATAAAACTGTGGAACAGAAGCTGAAGGAGATCTTGTCCTGGTTTGGGAACAGCCCCCGCCGGACTAAGGCACATTTTACACTCCTGCTGCTGCAGATGTGCGACCCCAAGTTGCTGCTCACTGCTGCCGACGTCATCAGAGTCCTGTTTCTGAGAGAGCAGAACAACACCTCAGGTGAGCCAGGCCACAGGGGCGACCAGGGGGCCCCCGGAGACCAGAAAGCCAGATCTCAGGAGCCGCAAAGGAGCTGGAGGCGTGGGCGAGCTTAGGTGGGTGGGGGTTTTCCAGGAGGCAGGATAGAGCTCTTTGTCTTGACACCCAGTCGTGTTTACCGAAGGAGAAAGTGTTCAGTGTGACTTCCTTCTAGAAAATCATAAAATGACAAGTGCGGAATCAAGTACGGAACTGCTAACAGTCAGTCGTTTTAAAATGGATCTTTGCATCCTGCAGGCCCCAAAATGTTTGTTTGGCACCTCTGTTCCTGAATGCTGATATTGTTCCTGCATTAGTGGGTTAGAGACTGGACTGGATTTGGGAGGGAGAGATGTAAGGGAGAAATTACTGAGTTGTTTTGCCCTTTGGTTTGCGCTGCACGGAAACCAGGTCGAGAGGTTGAGATTTAGGACTTTTTCATTCATTCCACCGCATTCCTTGCTTGTTCATAAAATCCAGCCTTGAAGGGGGGTTTATCCGAGGCTGGAGAGAGCAAAAGGACAAATAAGCCTAGGCCAGTAGTTTTCAAACTTTAGCTTATATCAGAATCACAAGGAGGGGTTATTAATGCATGGGGGGTTGGGGTACCCCTGCTGAGCTCCTGACTCAGTAGGATCGAGGTGGGTCCAAGAGCCTGCATTTCTGACATGTTCCCAGCCTATGCCAACACTGCTGGTCTGGGAGCCTCACTTTGAGAGCTGTTGGTCTAGGGTGTGGTGTAGGGAAGATCTTGGGAATGTTTGGCCAGCTGGACCAGGAAAGCAAAAAGAAACAACAAAAACAAAAACAAAACAAAACAAAAATCAGAAGGGAGGCAAGAGATTGGAGATTACAAAGTGGTCCAGGAGTGGAAGGCCCAGCATGCGGATGCACAGGTCTAGTGGGGGTTGGGAGAAGGCTGGGAGGGAGGGTCAGGTGAAGGAGTTTCAGGGTTTGAACTCTTGGAGGTGGGGTATTCCTAATGTCCATGAGACCTGATTTGTGGTCATACTTGTGGACTAAAAGAATCCAAAATAATTTTAAAGCTGGGTGGGTGACCTGGAGGGCAGATAGGTCCCAATATATGGCACTAGATTTCTTTAGTGTGTCAGGGAAATAAAAGAATGATGATTTGGAGTGAAGAAGTGGAGAGAAAGTCAAAGGTTACTGTCATTTAGATTTGAGATCAACCAGTCTGCCTCCTGAATTTTATACAGAAGCTCGATTTCAGGTAATCTGAGTGCCATGGCCTAGGTCAGCCAGTAAGGGGGCAGAGAGCCAGGCCTCACCACCCCCGTAGGAATCAAGCTACTACTACTGGAGCTGTACAAACCCACTTATAAGTTGTGGGAATGTTCTCCCTCTTCTAGGGGAGCTTCTCTCTTAAAAATTAAAAATTTCTAATTTGACTCATGGGTAGTTTTTCATCTAGAAATTAAGCAAGAGCTTCAGAAAAGCAGGCTTTCTTCCAGCTCCTGGCCACACCTTGTTCACTTTCTCTCCTTGTGCATAGAGCCCTGGTAATTTTGCATCGTAGGTGGACTTGTGAAATCTAACAGGGGGCTTTCTGTGATTTCTGCAGAGAGACTCAGAGGCCCCCACTGAAAAACAGACATAACGGGTCCTGGTCCATTTTGCATAGAAAAAAAACATTTCTCTCCACCTGTCTCTCCTGCACACTCCTGCTTAAAGAGCAACTTTGTCACGGTCTTCTGGTTTTCAGGGCTGGGTCAAGACTCCAACCATGTGATTTTCTTCCCTGAGAAAGGCTACAACCACCTGTCTGAGACCTCCCATGTCTACTGGGGTGCCAGAACCAAGCACATATCCTTCCCTTTATCCAAAACTTCAGAAGGAAGCTTGCTTGAAAACGTGCAGAGGGAAGCATTTAACACTGGTAAGTCAGCTTGCAGGGAGAAAGCCAAGAGATAGGAGACTGGGAAGTTCCAGTGCAGCTGGACGGCTGGCAGGGCAGTAGCATCCGGGGATGGCAGATTTGGAGAACTATGTTCATTTGCCACCTGCAGTGTGATATTTAGTCCCTCATTTAATCCCACATCTGATAAGGATAGAAGCAAGGATTCAAAGGATTCAGATCTGTCAGTAAACTCATGCTTTTGCCTCTCCACCCTGGTGCTTCCGAGAGACATCTGAACATAGAGATCAGAAAGGAAGCTATCAAGGGTTTCCTTTGAAGTCTCCCTCTGTCCCAGGCCACAATTCCCCATCTAGCCCCTAACACCTGGCATGGTGGGCAATTCTAGAAATCAATCCTCCAGTGGTTATTTTTGCAGCATCGAATCCAGTCTTGAGGAGGAAACCACAGCAGTGAGGAATTTAGTTGGACCCCCTAAAGTGGGTTTTGAAGCAAGACATACATGTGAAATAATTAGAGGGAACAAAAAGCATTGATTCTAAAACTTTTTTTTTATATGGGAAATTTCAAGGAGATAGAACAGTATAATAACCACCATCCAATGTCAACCGTTGTCAACATTTTACCAATCTATTTCATTCATTCCCCCTTTAAAAGAGTGTTTATATTTTTTACTTGTTGGGGTAATTTGAAGGACATTCTAGACACAATGCCATTTCCCGCAAGCTGGGCAGTCTTTAATACTATAGCCCTCTCCTTGTGCTGCAAAGGCCCAAAAGGACTGTATGTTTGGTTCAGGAGGTTATAATTCCATTTTGGCAGAGGAAATGACACAAATCCAGTGCCTATGGGTAGACTCTGATGAGCAATATTTTGGGGAGAGCCTTTGAGGAGGCCTTGCTTTTGGTCTGGAGTTACTGCCAAGCTGACCCAACCATGCACCTTTCTCTGGCTTCACTCTAGAGGGACAATGGAAGTGTTCACTCCAGTGCATTTCCAAAATGAATGGTCTGTTTTCTGGAAAAGCAGGCATGCCCAAGGCAGAGGGTGCCCCCGCCAACACCCTGCTTCACCTGGATGCTCTCCGAGGCCTGTCTTCTGGGGTCAGCAAATTCCGGGACTTCATCCGTCAGCTGCCTATCCACCTCTCCAAGTACATTCTAAGTATGTTGGGGTGTCCTGGGGGATCCTCATCACGGCCCAGTTCAGAGGTTCCCAGGTCTGTCTTTTGTTTTGCAGGTATGCTGGATAAAAACACCCTGAACAAGTGTGCCTCTGTGAGCCAGCACTGGGCTGCGCTGGTACAGCAGGTCAAGGTGGACCTGTCGATGCACACGTTCATTCGGAACCAGATTGCCCTCCTGCAGGTACTTCCTGCCAGGGAGGGCCAGTCTGGAGGCCAGCCTCATTTCTGTGCTGAGGTCGGCCTGACCAAGAGCCTTCGGGTCCATTTGGCAGGCCCTCAGCGGGCCTCCTTCTCAGCCTTCAGCAGTCACTCCCTTGTTGTCTGGCCTCCCTGCTGGTCACCATTTCACTCTCCTATCGCCAGTGCTTCCAGCAGGGACCACACACCTGGAAACCTCTCAGGACGGGAGAGGCAGAGGCTTCCTGAAATGTCACAGAGCAGGGAACTTTTTCCCAGGGTGCTCTATTGCAGCTTATGCAGTAAGAACACCATTAGTATGTTTGTGGAACAGCCTCATGCAGTGCACAACTTTATAAGATCACAAAGTATGCTTTTAGGTGAAAATGCAATTTTCCCCTGATAGTAATCATCTCTGGCATGTTTATGTCTGCTTCTTGCCTGAAGTCTAATCCCAAATCATGGATTCTGGGTAGCTTGGATTTTTCCGGGCAGAGGTGGGTACAGAAAGTGAGAAGAAGCAGGCGCTGTGCGGTGGACCATACACTGGAAAACTGGGAACTGCTGACCACGTCTTGCTGGTCTTGCTCCAGATGTTTGGTGTCCATTTTCCTCCTTAAGCCACTCTGCACACACAACTGGCCCTACTAGCTGGGCCTGGGCCTCCCTCAGCCACGGCTCCTCCACCTTTCAGATCTTGCCAAGCACTAGTTTTCCCCCTCCTCTTGGAGAGAAGGAACCAAGAGTAGCCATTTTGTGTTATTTTTGTCCTGCAGGGGTCTTGCACCAGGGGCATAGATCCTAATTATGCCAACAAGCTTCCTATCCCGGTTCCTAAAATAGTAGATGATGGAAAACGCATGCATGTGAAAGACCAGAAATGGAAACCGAAAACGAAGGTGGGTTGTGATGGCATCTGGGGCAAACAACTGTGAGCATCTCACTCTCAGGGCCGGACTCAGCCCTCACATAAAGGACATAGGAGACGGGAGGGTACAGGATATAGCATATGGATAACAGGAGAGGGGAGGTGATGTTCCCTAAGTGAGACTAGCCCTTTGTGCTGTGCGTCCTTAAGCCAGTCATTTCCTGCCCTTAAGCCTTAAATTCCTCATCTGTTAAGTGAGTGGACATAGAGAACTGAGAGGACTTGGTTGTCCTCCCAGAATTCTTCCTTACTTCAAATCCTGTGGCCATGTCCTCTGTCCATGGTACCAGGTCATCTAGTGGAGAGTCAGGAGCAGTGTCAGAGGTAGCTGGGGTTTTCCTGACACCTTTCAGTCTATGTATCTAGAGCTGCAAGAGCCTGCAGCTCAGGAATGAGAAGGACAGGAGGGGAGAGTCAGGGCTGGTCCAGAAAATCCAGGGTCTGCAATGAATTAAGCTTTCTTACCTCTTACTTCCAGGTTCACTCTGGTTCTAGGATGGAAGGGAAGAGTTACATGACCATAGCCTTGTCTACTAAATCTTGGACATAATGAAGAAGAGTAGATAGAAGACTCTGAGCTCTATGTTCTGCCTATCTAGGCATGGTGCTCATTCCTAAAACTGTTCGGCCCTGCCCTCTCCTCTCTGCTCAAGGGCTTTCTATTTTATAATCTGTTCAACGGGCCCCAAGAGGATACTTAACAAGGGGTGGTCAGACTAGCTTCCCTGAAGGAACCTGTGCACTGCAAATCAGAATCTGAGAAACAGAAGCGTCTAGAGAGACCATCCAGCTCATATGTCTGTAGAGGTCAGACAGGTCACACAAATGAGGGTAGTGGGTGTTGTGAGCAGTGAAGGACGATGGGGCTGGAATCAACTGGAGAGCCCACACCCCATCTGAATGGGCCAATTGCCACCCAACTCCAGCTAGTTATTGCCATGTTAATTATTGTGGACCTCAACCTCCCAGACCATCTGAGCTTTCAAGAGAAGTTAGAAATCTGAATTATTAAGTGACATCCCTTGCTTTTCTTAAATGCTGGCAACCAATTAAGCATTTTCAAAAACGATGTGGGCCAGAGAAAACGTATTTGTGGACCTCATGTGACCTGCAGTTTTTTTTTTATCTTTGAGCAGCCCATACACCTCACTTGTTATATGGATGAAGAAACTGAGGCACAGAGAATTTCAGGTCTCGCAGCCAGAGGAGTCAGACACAAGTTGAACGCTGATCTGCTCTTTCCAACCCTGTTGCTCTGTTAAGCATAGGAAAGCTAATGCCCTTCTCTTGTGGGTGATGTAGCTGGTAATTGCCTGACCAAAGAAGACTACCCAGGCAGCGTTTCATATTTTGGAAATGTGTAATTTAAGAAAAGAGAGAGAAACAGGTTAAGTAGTATGGAGATCAGAAAATAACGTGAAGTAGCAAGACTCAGCAGTTGTTTAGGGGTCTGCCAGGAAAAGGTGGAGGTGAGTGCCAGTGAGGGATGGTGAATGCAGTGGCTACGGAGGTCAAACAGGTGTCAGCTTGGTGCCCAGGGCTTTGTATGCATCACTTACTTCATCCTCACCGTAGGTCGGGCAGATATCATTGCCCCCAGTTTATGGGTGTGGAAATGAAGGCTATGATATTGCAAAACTTTCACAAGCCTCAGAGCTGGTCATTGGTGGAGCTGGGATTTGAACCTGGGTCTTTTCCCTCTCAGTGACTCCACCACGTAGTTTCTAGACTCTCAAAACTTCGTCGATGAGCAAGAGCCAAGGAATTCCAGCCTGGGCAGCGAGAAGTCAGGAAGCCTTGTTTAACTGCAGGCGGAATATCAGAACTGCTTGGACATTGGAGGGCAGGCAGGTAGATTCTGGGGAGAGACTTCTAGGTGGACATCCTTACTTGGTTAAAGGTTAAGGAGGAGAGCAAGCTGAGGAAAGCAGGTATTCAGAGGAAGAGCATACAGGCATGGAGGAGGAGGCTGAGTTTGGAAGAAGGCTTAGAAGAGATGTCCCCAGGAGGAACCCACAGATGCAGACATGATGCTGTGGTCTGCTTTGCGTTCATGGCAAGCTCCGCTTGTTTTTGGTTTCCTGCTAGTGTGATTTCCTGCTCTTGGAGGGTGAAGAGTATGACTGGGAAGGAGTGGAACTGGGAGTCTGGAATTTGACATGTCTGGCATGCAATAGTTGCTCAGGAAGTGTGTGCTGAGGGGATGGAGGGAGGGAGGGAGGGAGGAAGGGGAGAAAGAATGAAGGAAGGGAGGGATTGGAAAGGGAAGGGAAGAACCCTTGTTGAGACTTGATAACATTGATTTCTCAGGCTCAGATACCTCATAAAATGATGAGGGTACTTTGTCAGACAAATGAGGCAGCTGTAAGGAGAAATTAAGGTTGCAGATGTATGAAACCTTTGAAGTGCAGGTGCGTAGTGCGTAGCAGTAATTTCACATATGGCTTGAGTTCCTTGAGCAGGCTTTGTACTATCAGGTATATGCAATAAAACAGGAAATCCTGACTTTCATGAAACAGCTGATCGAAGGGCACCTGTGACTGTCCTGTGAGCATATCCTTTGCGAGCTCAGTTTTGGAAAGGCTTGGGCTACCAGGGACATCGAAATTTCATGGAATCAGAACACTGAAAATGCAGAGGTGGAAGAAGAATTAGGATGCTTGACTCAATACTTTCTAACTCCCAGATCACTTTGGTGCCTGCTTGCTGGCCCCTCCCCATCCTCATGTGGTGCAGCCACAGAGGAAGCGTCCGTGGGCCCCTGTGCCCTAGCCTGGGGAGATGCTGAGGATGTGCGCCTGGGGTCCAGGGTAAATTTGCTGCCATACTTTGACTCCCAGTGTTCCCTTGTTAGAATGACTACAACCTGTGGACTGCATACCAGGGCCAGGAAACTCAGCAGGTCCAGATGGAGGAGAGAAATGTCTTCTGTGGGACTTATAATATCCGCGTTCTCTCTGACACGTAGGTACCGGGGTCAGAATCCAGGTCTTCAGGGACCCTTGAACTACCCACACTGCCATCTCAGGATTCCTGTGACTTCCACTCATTTGGGAAGACAATCATTCCTCACCTCACGCTCCAGCCCCAAACTAACATGAGATCCCATTTGGAGAGTAGGTGCTTCATTTTTGCACCATTCAGCAGTGGGTGGAAAAGACTTTTTCCTTATAAATTTTGGGTATGCTGACCAACGACGTTTTGTACAATTCATGTGCATGAAATCTTTCTTTTCTTGAAGTATCCCTAATGTTTCATTCTAATTTGGAAGTAATATATGCTTACTGGGGGGGGGAGGGGGGGGAATCCACCAAATGCCAGAAAATGAATAGAGAAACATGAAAGTCTTCTGTAATCTTGTGACCTAGAGATAAGCACCATTTGTACTGATGTCTGTCCTAGAGTGTTTTTCTTTGCATATTTCTGCCATCCAGTCCAGCCAAGTGCTGTGGATATTTCTCCATGTTAAGCATGAAAATGGTGTTGATAACTGCATAGTGTGGCATCAATGGGATATGCTATAAGAAGACCCTTTAATGATCAACTTCCTGGCAGACTTCAGGCCTAGGACTTCACTTTTTATTCATAAGGGTTCATAACAATCACCTCTATTTTAGTTTTGGCCATGAATCTTACTGACAAATTACATTTTGACCAGTCAGTAGGGAGAAGACAGAGCAGGCAGGGGAAAGGCAGAAGTTAGTATTTTAAAAAAAAAGTTTTTATGGATAGTATGGTGACAAGTGCTCTTTAGAAGAGATGATGACTTGTCAAACTCTAGATATGACATACCAAATATTTAATTAAAAAATCAAGAATTTCTCCTCATATTTAGAGTGAGTATACATCCCTGTTTACTGAAACGATCCCAATTTATGATGTGGTCCCAAAGTAATTAATAATAGTGTCCTCTTTCACAGTAAAAAAAAGTTTCAGTTTGGACAATAAATTATTTGGTCATTCTGCTCATATGTTATTTATGTGCTGATATTTTATGATTGGAAAATTAATTCAACTCACCCTGTTTTATTAGATCACTACAAGCTCTTTGAGGGCAAGGTCCTCTTATTCATCTTTGTATTTCCCATGGTACCTGTTAGCACAGGACTTTGAACCTGATATATGCTCACTGGATATTGGCTAAGGAAAAAAATGTAACAGTGGGATATACAGTGGGTATAGGGCTTCTCAACTGTGTTCCTCTGAGGTTGGCCATGAAAAAAAAATGTCCATGGTTGATTAAATTTGGGAGATGATGCATACTCTATTCTCTTGGGAATTTATCGCACATTAGCAGAATTTTTTAATAGTTTTGCCTTTTACCTATAGGTTTGAAATCTACCTGAAATGGAATTTTGTTATAGTATGATGTAGGGATCCACCAGGGCCCACTAATACTAGGCCTTGCCTTCTGCTACATCCCTTGCTGGACGGCCCTGAATTTTCCTAAACCATTGCGGCAGGTGAAAGCCATTGTACTGAGTGAGTGTCAGCAAGGACACTAACTCTTCTTTCATGGATCATCCTTTACCCTCGCGACTCAGGTGGGACCAAAAGAGAGTCATCCACTATTCTGGGGGAGATTTGTTAGCTGTGTCATCCAATCGGAAGATCCAGCTTCTGGACATCATACAAGTAAAGGAGATACCCGTAGAGTTCCGAGGCCATGCTGGGAGTGTCTGTGCCCTCTTCTTGTGCGAGAAGGAAAACTTTCTACTGAGCGGGAGTTATGACCTGAGTATCAGGTGAGCAGTTCAAGGCAGCTGTGGTCTCCACCCCACCTAGAGCCCAAAATCAGCCTGGGGAAGAAACATGCATGCCTTTTCCTTATCGTATTTATTGGCAAGTTATCCTACATGATACTGACTTCTAGAATAACCCACATATTCAAATTTTTTGGCAAGGTTAAAAACTATGAATCTGCATATTGTTTAAATTTTGAATGAGGTAGATTCACAACAAATATCAGGTCTATTTGCTTGTTGAAGACTATGAATCAGAAAGTATCTTTTTAAGCATTCTTAGATGAAAGCATAATTTATATTTCTTTTTATAGATTCCTGCAGGGGAAAGTAGATTTTTGTGGGCATGAAAGATGGTATAGAAGCAACATAGTGTTTAAACATGTATATATACATATATTTTTAAGCAATATGGTAAGTACTCATGTACTGGTTAGTCAGGCCAAGAGCTAGGACAGCACCCCCCCCAAATCCCACCTGTGCCTCTCATTGCTTCTTTCTTCCTCCCAGCCAGAGGTAATGGTATCCTAAATTTTATACTAATTATTCCCTTGTATTTCTTTATATATCTCCAAATATATTGCTACCTATGTGTATATCTCCAAATATATCGATTACCTTTGTCCATTTTTGAACTTAACGTAAGTGGAATTATATTTTAAAAATCATCTGTACTTCTTACACTGAACTATGATTTTGAGATTCATCCATATGATGCAGGTAGCACAAATTAATTTATTTTCACTAAGGTCTAGTTTTTATTGGATAAATATATTATAAATCATTTATTTATTCTTCTGTTGATGGATATTTTTATTGTTTCTTGTTTTTTATTATTTCCAAGAGTACTTCCACAGATATTCTTGGATGTGTGTCCTGGTGCATATGTACATGAGTTTTTGACTTAATTTTTCTGAAGGGTACAAAATCTGTGTCTAAATTCACTTTTTTGCATGTGGATTTCCAGTTGTTTCAGCAACATTTGTTGAAAAGACCGTCTTTGTTCCATTGTATTGCTTTTGCCATCAATTGACTGGATTTATAGAGTTCTATTTCTGGGCTTTCTATTCTGTTCCATTAATCTATTTGTCGATTCTTTAACCTATACAGCACTGCCTTAATTACTGTAGCTTTATAGCAAGCCTTGAAATGGGATAGTGTCAGTCTCCCAACCTTGTTCCCATCCTTCAATGTTGTATTGGAGATTCTGGGTCTTATGCTTTTCCATATAAACTTTGCTGATATTCACAAAATAACCTGCTGGATTTCGATTGGGACTACCATGCTTAAAATTTTTTAAATTTGTTTTGTTTTTACCTATGTATTTGCAGAATGTTTTAATATATGATGGTGGGGCAAGTTCTACTCTTCACTTTCCTTTTCTTTGTAACTTAGTGACAGTTTTTAGAGTAAGATTATAGACTTAAAAAATCTAACTTGACTTTTGATTGGGTTGTACTGAGTTGATAGACTAATCTGGGCAACACATTTATCCTTTGTTATTTCTTAGCACTTTAAACTTTTCTTTATAAAAGTCTAGTGTATTCTTATTTCATAGCTATAAACATTTTATTGCTGTTGTGAATGGTATCACAATGAAATGAAAAATGTTTATATGTTCGAATTGGTTACTGGTATAGAGAAATGGTGTTGATTTTTGTAGGCTGATCTTGTATCCAGCAACCTTGATAACCTCTTATTAGTTCTAAAAGTATGAGTGTTGAATTGATTCTTCTATGTAGATGATATTATCACCTGGAAATAATGATAATGTATCATCTTCTTTTCTAATACTTATACCACCTTTTTCTTTTTCTTCATTCTAACTTCACCTAGAGCTCCCAGTTAAGCAGTAGCAGTGAAAGCAGGCATCTTTTTCTTGTTGCCTTTTTGAAGAGAGTACATTCTCCATTAAGCATAAGGCTTGCTGTTTTGATTGGTTTATAGATTTCCTAAATCACAGAAGTTCCTTCTATTCCTATTTTTCTAAAAGTGTTTATCAAATACCTTTTCTGCATAAATAAGAAAAAAAACTGGACACATGGTTGGTCATTTAACTAGAAACAGAAATTAAAGTCATGCATTTTTTTCAGACCACTGGGACATCATTAAATGCTCTGTAGGTGCATAATAGGGTCTGACAAACAGGAAAGGCCATAGGACCTTTGGGAATGTTAGAAGAGAAAGCTTAAAACATCCCAAGGAAAACAAAAGGAACATTTATTAATCATTTATTATGTGCCATGTATCATACTAACTCTATGAGGTACATACCATTATTATCCCCAATTTACAGATGAAGAAACTGAGGTACAGAGTGGTTCAGTAACTTATCCAGGAACCTTCCATCTGATACCAACTAACATTTATCAAGCATTTTCTGCATGTTGGTCACTGTTCCGATGTTGCATGCATTAATAATGCAGGGTGTCTCAATTTCAGCACTACTGACATTTGAGGCTGGAAAACTCTTCATGTAGCGGCTGTCCTGTGCATTCCAGTATGCTCAGCAACATCTTTGGACTCCCCACACTAGGTACTAACAGCACCTCTCTCCACACTTGTGACAAGGAAAAATGTCTCCAGACATTGTCAAATGTCACCTACAGACAGAAATCACCCCTAGCTGACAGTTGGTGCATTTGTGTATTTATTTTTTCACAAAAACTCTATGAGGTAACCACTATTATTATCATTTCTGTTTTATCAGTGAGGAAATGAAACTTACACAGAAATTGAATAACCTTCCCAAAGTTACACCTAACAGGTGCTTGAACTGGGATTCAAATCCAGGCTTCTGATTCTGAGCTTAACCATGCAATTTTGCCATCCTCCAACTACCCATTGGTCCAAAGGAAGTCTATACAGTATGCTCCCTTGGGCCCTCAGAAAAACCTCAAAAACATTTTTTTTTTGGCCTGATTCCTGCAGATACTGGGATCTGAAAAGTGGGGCTTGCATACGAATCTTCAGTGGCCACCAGGGGACAATCACTTGCATGGATTTATGTAAGAACAGGCTGGTATCTGGAGCAAGAGATTGCCAGGTGAAAGGTGAGAAAGAAATGCCTTAAACTTTCTACAAAGTTTCCCCAAATCCATGGGTTGCCAGAATACATGTTTTGCTCATTTGTGTAGTCAGTCATTTAGTGTTTGATTTATCCATCTATCCACACATCCTTCTATCTATTGATCCATTCATTCAACAACTATTTGTTGAATACCTGCAATATGCTTGACAGTGTGCTAGGTGCTAAGGAAAAATGAATGTGATTGGCCCTTTTGATATGGCTTTTTATTTCCTCAAGAGGCTCATGGTCTCCTAATGGAGATAGATATATAAATATATAATGAGGATATAATAAATATGTGAATAATAATAGCTGCCATTTATCGAATACTAACTTTGTAATCATGATAGATGCTTTACTTACATATTATCTTATTCATCCGTCACAAGAGTTCTATGGGGTGGATGCAGATGAGGAATCCAAAACTCAGAGAGAATAACAGCTTGCCCCAAATCAAAGCTGCCAAGTGGTAGAGTGGGGATTTGAACTCAGGGTATCTGACTCTAAATCATGTGCTCCTGACCAACATGCGGAGTTCTAAGGGACCATGGAAATAGGGGTACAAGGGAAAACACCACAGAAAGGGTGCTATCTGAGTGTGGTCTTGAGGATGAGTAATTCTGCAGGCAGAGGTAGAGTGTGGAACATTCCAGGCAGAAGGAACAGAACAGGCAAATCTGCAGAAGGTTGAGGAAAATGGTGTATTCAGAGAATTTCCCCTTGCTTGGTTATGCTGAGCTGCAGTGTGTGGTATTGGCAGTAAGGCTGGTAAATTTGTCTGGGGCCAGGTTATCAAGGGCTTTCTACTTTATGGTAGGAAATTGAACTTGATTCTATAGGACATGGGAGGCTACAAATGCCTCTTAAGCTGAGAATCGACATGGCCAAATGTGTGTTTGAGGAAGAGAACTCTAGGATAGTATGGAAGAAAAATTTGGAGAGGAGTGAGTAGGTGGGACAGGACGAGTCAAGATACTACTCAGTTTAGAGAATGGCTGTGGTGTCTTCAGAATATCTGCGAACAGTCGAGTGTGAAGAAAGTCAGGTGGATGTGAGTTTATATGAGATGGCACAGACCAGAGGGATGTCACCTCCAGCTGGATAAGGAAAGTGAGGAAGACCGAAGGATAGATGAAGAGGCCAGACTTTTGAACTCAGGCCACTGGGATATGGAGGTGCTATTAATGTAAGCAGGGACTATAGGGGAGGAGGAGGAGAGGGTAGGAAGAAGGAGGAGGTGCTGATTTCAATTTTGGACAGGCTGAGTGGTAGGCAGAATAACGGCCAACCAAAGATGTTTGCATCCTAATCCCTGGAACCTGTGACTACATTACCTTGCAAGGCAGAGGGGACTTTGCAATGTGATGAAGTTAGAATGGTTAGATGCACCATTGCTGGATTTGATGATGGAAGAAGGGGCCCATGAGCCAAGGCATGTGGGTGACTTCAGGAGGTAGGAAAGGCAAGGAAAAGTCTGCATAAAGGAAACAGCCCTTCTGACACCCTGGTCTTAGACGTTAGTGCAGTCACGTTTGACTTCTGTAAGAGAGTAAACTGTGTTTCAGCCACTAAGCTTGTGGAAATTTGTTACAGTAGCGATAGGAAGCTAATACAATGAGTGTGGAATTCCTGAGGATATCAGGTGAGGACTGCAGTGGGCTTTACTGGTTTGGGGCTCCAGATAATGCCAATTGGGTGGTTGTAAGTTACAATGAAAGGTGGAGGCCCCAGGTATGGATGAGATTTCCCTTGCAGAGGAGGAGGAAAGAGTGAACAGAGAAGCAAACCAGGAAACCACAGCATGTTAGGCATGGGTGGAGGAGAAAGACACAGGAAATGGAGAATGGATGGTGTTAAGTATGCAACACTCAGACCTGCCTAAGGTACCCAACCCACTATTGCTTTGCAAAGTCTCATTGCCATGATTGCTCTAAGGAGAAGAGAATGGGATGAAAGGTGGGGGCTTGAAGACGGGAGGGCAGACAAGGCCTCTGAGCCTGTGGGGCCACTGGTGGGGCCAGAATTGGGGCAAGGGGAGTTAGGTCCTCATCTCAGGCGTGCAACTTAAGGGGGCACCAAAGGAGCTTCAGTGATCAGGACACCTGTGTTAATGCAGTATTTAAAAACTCAAAATGAATGCACAAAATACATGATGAAAAAACTTTCAAAAGATCTCCCTCCTCACCCTAATCCTGGCCCTAGCCACGGGCCTGCCTGCTTCCCCTGGGCTCTTCCCACCTGCAAAGATCCAATAAAAAAGAGACAGTTAGCGACCTGAAAGGCAACCCTCTACTTTTAAGTTCTTTAAACCAGGGCACCTCGCCAATGAACCTTTAAATTCATCTTTTAATTTTCCCATTTGATCAAATTTGATGACTTTTTTGATACTTTGATAAAAGGGCCAATATATATCTAAAAGGTAAGTGAGGAAAAGCGCACTTACATAGTTAGGGTTCACCTTGTGTGTGTGGCTAAGAGCATGGCCTCTGGATCCAGACTGGTTGGGCTTGAATCACAGGTCAGTCTGCTCACTACCTGTGTGACCTTGAGTAGTTTCCTGAACCTCCCAGGTTGCCTATCAGTGCAGTGGGGAATAATAACAGTAGGTGCTTTGTGAAGATGGCAGAGACACGCAAGCACTTCGAATGGTGCCTGGCTTCTTGGCGCCCTGTAGTGTCACCTGTGGTTTTATTCTGTCTTAGCTTGTACGTTCTCCTCATGGATGTGCTCTGGGAGCTGCTGAAGCTAAATGTAATGTTTTCATCCCAGAATACATGGTGCTCACTTTCAGTTTCTCCTTTTCAGCTCTGTTCTCCCAGCCTCCCTTCCACTCACCTGTCCGCCCAACCCTTAGAGTGTGCTGGGCAGCTGCTGTAGTGCTGTCTATGCAGGGGCAGCATTAAAGCTGCCCCAAGCGGTGACAGTCTCGCAATTAGTAAAATGCAAAAGTCAGGCTCATGTACATTTAAACATGTTAATGAGGATGGATAGCTTTATTTTCCTTTGGGGGTAAAAGGGGTGGATCAGGAGATAGCACCGGGGAAGAATGATGCCGTGAAACACGCCACGATCTTCCTGAGGTCTACTCAATAGCAAGCAGTTTTCAGTGTGAGGAGGAGGCTTACAGGAGATGCTCAGTCCATCACTTGTCCCCCAAGGCTGTTCTAGGGTCAGAGCCCAAGGTCTGCGCCTTGCAGGCTCTCCCAGGGGCCTGTGGTCAGGGAGCTCTGTGCTGCAGCTGGAGCTGGTGGGAGAGCCTTAGGAGGTCTGGGCCAGGCTGCAGGGTTAGACTCAATGGCTCAGCTCAGCTAGTCTTAGCTTCTGTGATGGGGGAACTCCACTGTAACCCGCCTCCTTCTCTCTCTCTCCCCACTCCCCCTTCCCCTCTACCCCTCTGCCTTTCAGAGTGGGACATAGAGACAGGAAAGTGCCTGAAGACGTTTAGACACAAAGACCCCATCTTGGCCACCAGGATCAATGACACGCACATCGTGAGCAGCTGTGAGCGGGGGATAGTCAAAGTGTGGCACGTTGTCACGGCCCAGCTGGTAAAGGTGAGAGGGGGCCGGGCTGTGGGGGGAGTGGGGCATGGTGGGGATGGACTGCAGGAGACTGATGGTCTCCTCCATGTGGCTCCCCAGACCACTCTAGAGCAATCAAACTCGGTCACCAAAAGGGAGGTCCTGAGGGGCGGATGGGGAAGGCCCCTCCCCCACCAAGGGGCCACTCTTAGTTGGGGGTGGTGGTCAGGGCCCATGTGACCCATGTTGTCATGGGCGTGGTGGCAAAAAGCTGCATTCTGACTCAGGACAATACATGGGCTCAGGGTCTATTAAAAGCCGCAGAGGTACAGTACCTTTTCCTCTTCCAGAGTATTCTACCCCCATTCTGGCATGGGGTAAGGGAAGGAACAGTCACGGTGTTTTTTCTCCTTACTCTCTGAAGAAAAGAGAGCTTTGGCTGTTTTGCTAGGATTGAATATTCATATTTAAAAAATGCTCTTTCTGGATGTGAACCTCCCTGGCCCTGGTGAGTGGTAGTGAGATATCACTGTTGCCAAGAACACAGGATCACAGTGAGGGGCTGTGGTCTGGCTGGTGGGCTTTTCCCCACCAATCTTGTCACTGTGGTCTAACCAGCAGCGGAAGGTACAGCGGTGCCCCAGGGGTGCTCTGGGTAGACTCTGGGCCTCTCTGGTACTCCAGGAAGATGGGGCCTGCCCCAGCCACAGACCCACCAGGAGCAAGGCCTCTCCCTGATCACGCTTCACTGGAGAGAGTGCTCTGAAAAGAGGGAGGCATGGGCTCTGCTGGCCTTCCTAGAGCCAAAGTAAAGCAACTCAGGCAAATGCCGAGTAAGCGGTAGTCTTGGGCTGCTGGAGTGAAGCTTTGGGACTCGTGGAGAGAAGCATCCAACTTTGGCTCTAGCAGGAGTCCCAAGCTGAGCTGAAGAGGGGCTGAAAACAGGCATCTTTTCTTGCAGACTCTCAGTGGCCACGAGGGAGCTGTGAAGTGTCTGTGCTTTGACCAGTGGCATCTCCTCTCTGGCAGTGCTGATGGGCTGGTCATGGCCTGGAGCATGGTGGGGACAGACGAGCGATGCCTCATGGCCTTCAAGCACCCAAAGTAGGTGCCGGAAAAGCCTGCCGTGAATGCAGTGCTCCCCCTTTTCTTGTCATAGCCTAGACTTCGATTTTTGGCATCAGTCCTTCTGCTCTCTGTAGACCTTTGACCCCTCTGCTCCTCACCTATTCTGTTTTCCTCCTCTTCCACCTGTTATTCATTCCTTCCTGTTCATGTCCTCCCTTGTTTCTCTTAAGAAATAACAATATGAGATGTGGATTTTGACAAGTTATTGAAAGATTACACTTACGACTCACACGATAATCTATTATCCGCCAAATTTGTGACTATTGGCAGAACTGTCCCAAATAATGCCCATTCCAGGACACTTAAAATTCTTGGAATTGGCCTTTACCCCTTCAAGCTTGTGTTCACAAAAGCTTAAAATTATCCAAGTGCCAAAGGTTTAAAAATAACTAAAGGCTTAAAGAAGGAGCTATGGGCTAGAGTCTATTCCAGGACAGCAAATGGATTTCATTTTACAATTCCCATCCCAATTTAGTGGTAGTGGCTGCTTGGACCCAACTGGGGAGTCTGAGGTCACATCTAGGCTTGTTTGGAAAGGGTATTGTGGTCAGTGTAGGGTTCTGCCAAGCCATGGGTTTTACAGGCTACTCCTTCACTGCACAAATAACGCTGCTTCTCCTGAGCGCTTTGTAAAAAACCTCCAGGGAACTAAATGCTAGCCTAATTGATTAAAAGAGTAAACAGATCTTCCAGGGCATCTGTCAGGGGAGAGTTATTTAGTAAACTATGGCCCTAGATGTCTTCATACCCTCATAGAAACCTCCTGTGCAGGTGCACCGGCTTTGTGGGAAGTGGAAGTGGATCTGAGTATATATGTTCTCTGTGGTGTATGACTGCACTGTTGATGAGTGGGTGCCTGGAAGGCCTGTGTTCTGTGATTAGTCATCACGTAAAGGTGATTATCAGTAAGCCTCTTAGCATGTCATCTAGATTATCAAATCTTGACCTCAAGGAAGAAGTCAAACTTTAAGATGTCATCTGACAATTAACTGTATGTTTTTAAACCTTCCAAGCATGATTCAGATAGGAGTTAGTTTAGGTATTGGAAATAATTTGTCCTCAGCAAACCCAGCAGTTGGGTCGCTATTCCATCAGTCCATGAGCCTCCCACACCCCTCAGCAATGAGGCCTTCTCAGACCACTGTCACACCCACCAGTGACAGTCCCAACATGCCATTCACACCAGCTCTTGAGACCTTGCACAATTAGAGCGAATCCATAGACACCCGCAGGACCTGGTCAGTGCTCCTGTTTGTAGGGCCTTCCTCCCGCTCACCTGTACTAGTACTGTGCATATGAAAGTGCTCTATAAATATTTCTGATTCATTGGTAAATGAGGATGGGCTTGACAGATCGCCATTCTGGAGAGTTCTAATGATTGGACTGAAACCCATCTTTTCAATATGACATAGATGAAAAAACATAGTTGTTTGTTCTCTGGTGTAAGAAGGACTGAAGAAAAAGGTCTCCTTTACGTTCTCTTGAGCCAAGATTTTTTTCATCCAAAAGTGAGATTCTGCATATAGTGTGGGAGAAAATGAATATGAGGTATGAAATTAGGGGGTGCAAAGTAGGTCTGATGGGAATGATGATCCTTAGAAAAGCTTCTGTACTCTGTAGTGTCTTAAAAAAAAAAACCTTTGTTCTTTAATGTTTTTTCCACAGCTAGTATTGTAATAATATATATATTTTTGCAGTTTTCTCCCCCATCCTTAGGGCCATTTGTTTTTAGTGTTGCTTGTTGCAGTTTTTATTGTTTGTTTGTTTAGTGAGTCTATATTCTTTGTATTGTTTGGCCGCAGAAGTCTCTGTTCTATTACCTTGGTGGTACCCTAATGATTGGAAAGAGATTTACTTGAACACTTGGAAATAAAATATCTCTCATTCTTTGCCAAGGGGCTCTGTGTGCCCTGTGAGGGAAACCTTCAACACTCAGCCAGGCAGCTTACAACTCTGCCTTAGCTTTCACCTCCTGCTTCTGCAGAACATCGAGTCAGCCAAGGTCAGCTAAGAGTGAGAGCTCAGGGCTTTTTCAGGACTTTCCCAACCACGTACACAGCCCTGTAGGCAGCCATATAGAGACCCATGAATATGCCTGAGATTTTCAAAGTCCTTATGAATATTTCATTCCCCAGCTCTTCCTCCAAAGCTTTTTGATTAGTGTATTGCTTGCCCCAACAGATATTTATTACCTTGGGCAGCAGTGACTAAAACATTTACCTATAAGCGTTTTTAACAAATACCCATCAGGTAGCAGCTTCAGCACCAGGTGAGTTCTTAGTATGGCAGAATAAGGACAAGTGTTTTGAGCCAGTCTTTCAGGAAGCCACCAGACAGGTCAAATAATTCATTGTAAATGAGGTCTGTTGTGTTTCTTTTGGTATCAAGAATGTGGGTTTATTTTCATGGCTACCACTGGGTGGAGGATTTGGGAACAGGACTAGGTAAGTTAATGGGCCACCAAGTCCAGGTTCTTACTGAGACCAAGCCATTTTTCCCATCTAAGTGCTCCCCGAGTTGCCACAAACCTTGGGCTCCTCTCCAGAGTTGCATGAGAGTTGATTCTGACAATTTTTTCCATTTCTTTCATTGCTTTTATGGAAGGGTGGAATTTTGGAGTTCTTTCCTCCACCATTGTCACTAAGAATCCTCTCTGCAGTGTCTTTTGATAAAAAAGGAACAAAGAAGGGGACAAATGAGTTATCTGTGGCACAGTGATAAAGCCTGGAAAGAGACTGGGCTATGACAGGCTCATAATAACCAGTCATATGAGGTACCGGGCTCTTTTTAAAATACCTTCATTAATTTAATCCTGGCACAGTCCTCTAAGGCAGAAATCACTCTCCCTTTTTCATAGAAGAGAAAACTGAAGACTGAGAGGTTAAATTACTTTCTCAAGGTTATACAGCCAGTAAGTGGTAGAACTAGGTTCTGATCCCAAAGCCTAGGGTATAATGGTTTAGACTGAACTACCCAATGTCGCAGGAACCTATGGGAAGTGCAGACTCAGCTCAGCAGGATGAAAAGAGACACAGATGTGATCAGACCTTCCTATGACAAGGCATCCCTCCTAGTGCTGGAGTCCCCTGTAGGTGGTCTAAGATGCACTTCGGGCACAAATAAAGCTACTGTATTTCCGTCTTGGAAAAAAGCTAGAACTTTGTTGGACGTTTTTATACTTATTTTACACTTTAGATTGAGCGATCCATCACCATCTCAATCAATTAATCAATCAACCTGTCAATCAAATAAGGAGGGATTCAAGCCATATTGGCCTCATTGCTATTTTTTGAATGTGCTAAGGATTTTGTTATTTCTGTTTTGCTAGTGGTTGGGGCCCCTGCCTTTCAAGGATTTTATTATTTCTGTTTTGCTAGTGGTTGGGGGCCTTAAAAAAATGTTGATCTGGCCCTTGGCTCTGACTAAGGCTAAGGCCAAATGATATGGGGTGGATGTCATTCTTTCAGCACACGGTAGCAACGATCACACTCTGAAACATGAGCTGATGCTCACCTTTTCAAGAATTTATTTATTGAAGACTTTCTGTGGGCTAGGCCATGTGCATGAGAAGATGACTGAGACATGGGTTGTGCCCAGGAGAATCTGACAGTGTGCCTGAAGTTTGTGTATGTGTGTGTAGATGGAGGGGAAAGGGAAATAAGGGATGGCTTTGTGGAGAAGGTAGCACATGAACTTGGCCATGGACAGACTTGGATGGGTAGAGACGGCGGGGACTAATGGATTGTTTTGCATATAAGATCTAACAAATTGATGGCATCAAATTCAGCTGGATCCAGCGATTGTAGGGAGCGTTTATTGGAGACATCTGTCTAAGTCTTCTCCTGGACTTCTCTCTTTTCTTGCTGGTCATTATAAAAGGGAACTCATAAATCTCATCCATGGGTATAATTTTCCTTCAGGATGTTTCACTGAAAAAATGAAAGCCACTCAATTAAGACCCAAAAGAAACTGCTTAAATAGCAGGTTTTGCTTCATATAAACATGATCATTTTCCCTTCTGTTTTTCTTTTTAAGTAGTAATACTATGAAAAGGAATCAAAGCATTAAATAATTCTCAGCATGACTTTTGTAGAAGTCAGTAGCTAGGAATCCAATTGTAAGAGAAAAGCATGATCATCTATATATCAGACCAAAAAAAAAAAAATCTGTGACATAAGCCTTTGTGTTTTGGCCACCTTGTGGCACTGTGACCAAATGGCAGGAAAAATAACTGCCAGAGAAAACAGCCACATTTGAGGGTCAGTGGCTTGTACCCAGAATTAGAAAATGATGACAGACACCAACTTAAAGGACAGTGTGACCACTGCCCCCCAACCATTTGCAAAACACTCCAAACTACAAACAAACCGGAGCAGCTTCCCAGAAGACGGGTACTGACTGCTGCCCTGTTCTCTTCCAGGGAGGTGCTTCACGTGGCCCTCCTCTTTCTCCGGGTCATCAGCGCTTGTGCCGATGGCAAGATCCGCATCTACAACTTCCTGAACGGGAACTGTCTGAAGGTGTTGAAAGCCAATGGCAGAGCTGATCCCGTGCTGTCCTTCTTTTTCCAGGGCAACAGGTGAGTGGTAGGTGTGGAGGTCAGAGCTGTTGGGATGATCTTTTTTCTCTTCGGGGATGCCAGCCCTGGATTTGCTGGCAGCAGGGAAGAGTGGGCCATGCTCCCCTCAAATATTTGGCTGTCAGAGAGTAATAGTCTTATGGGGGTCTAACTGGACTTCACACAAAATTTAGCCAGGGTGCATATTGCTCTTCATTCGTTCTGGATGTCTAGGTCTCCAGATCGTGCAGCGGGGGCTTTATGAATGTGCAGCAAGGACCACCGTTCTGCAAGTGTGCAAGCCCCTGCTTGCTCCCTGACTGTGCATTCGCTGCCTGTGAGCTCCACCTGCTTGTGCCCTACTTTTGATGCAAAGAGGTTACAGAAGAGTTGGGGATAGCAGCAGTGGAGGTCCAGTGTCCAGTGGGGCAGAACTGAGCGGGTAGTTTACAGAAACCAGAACCATGCCACCACCAGTTACATATGGTACTGTGCTTGTTATATGCTAGGTTCAGGGTGATATATGAAAATACCCAAATAGAATCGACTTTTAAATTCGATTATAGGCGTGCTCAAGACATCAGTTAATCTCCTTGAGCCATATTACCTGTTTTAAAGGGGGAGGGCTGGAAATAAGCCTCAGTAAATTAACACTTTTCAGTTACAAAGTCATCAATGCTGGTAAAAAAAAAAAAGAAAAATCACCTCTGGCCTTTTCTCATTCATGACATCTGAAGAGAGACATTTCCTTTTGGCTTTAGAAAAAACAAGCCTGAAAGAGTTTTCTAATTGGAATGACTTCCCAAATTCGATTCTAGCATTTCCAACCCAAAGACGTTACTGCTGTAGAGTTTACACTAACAGTTAAGGTCTTAACAATTGCAGCCTTTTTCCATTTCTTGTTTATGGTCCTAGCGGATCTCGGCACAGAATAGGGAAAGCAGCTTGCTCTGTGAACGCTGTGAACAACAGAAGCGGATGAGTGGGTGGGGGGCAGCACTAGGGGACCCAGATCTGGGACTCTTCCTACCAGGGTATAACTGGGGATTAGGGAGGATGGAAATCATTCCACTTTATAAAATACAAATGTTCGGTCTACATGCAGAGCATGCACAGAGACCCTGCAGTGACGGCGTGAAGAAGGGTGGGCTGGAGGGTCAGCAGGGGAGGAAAGCCCTCCCCATTACTTTCCCTCACCCCCATCCCAGCAATAGAAACATGGTGTTTGTAGCTGTGCTTAAAACACCATGAATTTCAAGACACCGGTAGGCAGAGTACCCTAAGCCTTTTGCCTTGGGCAGCCTATGTAGTTGGCACTCATTCCAGGAATGGACATTCATATAAAAATATTTTAACCCAAGGAGTGAAGTAATCAGAACATAGGGGCCTTGCTCACATTTAATAAAAAAAAAAGGTAGAATGCTGATGACCCCCATGACCTGGCCTGCTCCCTTTTGCCTCTAGACCTCCCAACAACCCCCACCACCCCATTTGCAGGGCCTCGGGACAGTACCAATGGGTGTTCGAAGGCCAGGCAATGGTGGCCTCCGTGTTCCTTCGCAATCTTGTTTTGGTTTCAGGCTGGTGATCAACACAGAGAGCAATATTCTCTTGTTTCACTTTGAGAATACAAAGTGGCAGTACTCCGTGGAACAGCCCAAAGAAAAGAAGGATAAAGAGGACAGAGAAGAGAACGGCCTCGCAGAAGTTCTCTCCAAGTCTGGCACTCAGACTTGCAGCCTGAGGGACTCGATGTCCAGTCCACAAGTGGCGGCCCGAGAGTCCTCCCTCTTAAACAAACCTCCCAAGTCCTGCCTTCTCCTGAGGACAACCAGGTCACCTTCGTGTAAAAGAGCTGAATCCCGGGCCATCCCAGTGGCCCCCAAAGGAGCAGGTGAGGGGGTGCCAGGACTAGCTTCTTTGTGGGATATTTTGGCCAATGGTTCTTTAAGGAAGAATGGGATCCATTCTCTCAATTCATCAGTTTGTTAGCCAGCTCAAAGAAATCTCCTGATTTTCAACACTAGGCTTACATACTTATGAGAATCTTTGTACAGTAGATAACATGAGCCCTTAATATTTGCCATTAAAACAAAAAACCAGCTACTGACATCCCACCAAACATATAGTGCATAATCATTTCCTTAGGACAGAGACAAGATATTATTATACTGCAGAAGAATGTTCTATGCAAAATGTGTCATCTTTAGACCCCTGGTTAATAATGTGCATACCTAGAAAATATTAGTAATAAAGCAGATACAGGTGTGTGTGTGTGTGTGTGTGTGTGTGTGTGTGTGTGTGTGTGTGTGTGTGTGTAGGTCGGGGAGGAGTGGCATGGCTCATGCTATTTATAAGGCACACAGAGAATAAATTATGTGTGGGCTGGAGTACCAGACGCCTTCCTCTTACCTGCCCTGTATTTGGCATGTGGAATTGGATCCACACATCCATAGAGAACATCAGTAGATCACTTCCAAGTGTATTACTTTCCAATAGTCAGCTCTCTTTTGAGAGGACTGAAAGTTTTAGATAACGCTTGAAGCTTGACAATCAGTAGGAAAAATGGTGGGAGGGCAGTTGGGAGGTGACCTAGACCTTGGGCTCAAGGCGACTACCTGGTTTCTTAGGCAACAAACAAAAAGGTAATGGTTTGGGTGAAAATCAGTCTAATTATGAGCTCTGCCCCTATTATTCAGACCTAACTGAATTATGTAATTACCATGGTTTCCTCCTCCATCTTAATTTAGCAATGTTAGTATAAACACCCAGTAGTCAAGGAAAGCCAAAATCACCCCAAAGAGAAGGCAAGAAGACTGTGAGTCAGGTTTCTAAGGAAACAGATGGCACGGATGGTGGGCAGGAGAGTTTGGAAGCAAAATCCCTCAAAGGAGATACAACGAATGGTGATACTTTATTCTCAATCAGTGGCAAGATGCAGCCTCTCTGTCGCTGTCGCTGTCTCTGTCTCTCTCTTGTTCCCTTGCTCTGTTCAGTCTAGTTTTTCAGCAAGTCAGTAACTTAGCTTATCTTTGAGAATTCAGAATGGATAAACGCATGGCTTTTCTTAAGAGCGATTGGTTTTCCTTAATTGACCCCTTGCTAACTTGAAGCCACAAAGTGAGAACCTTTTTAAGATCTGAGTTTCCAGGCTTGGACTCACAGCTTGACATTCAGCCTCTTCACTTCTTGGACTGTTGTGTTGTCAATCTGAGTAATGGGCACAGCAGATGGGAGAAGAGACAGTAGAGGATGATTTCAGAGGGGATTTCATGAGGGAGGAGATAGACTTGGGGGAGGTGCTATGTATGAGAGGTAAGGGAGAGAGATGAGGAAGGGCCTTCTATGAAGTTACTGGGCACCATGAATGGGATGTCCCTTTGTTGGTTTTGAGAGACTTGGGTAAAGATTTAAAATGCCTTGCAAATATTTTTGGCTAATATAATGGTGTTTCTTTGAATCAAACTCCCTGCGGAGACTAGTTTTGAGAACAGGGTAAAACAATAAAATTTTAGGAAGCCATTCTAACAATGGGCATATTTGTATATGCCCATGTTTATGTAGCTGAGTAAGTATACCCATGTACACATATGGGTGAAGTCCTACACTTAATTGCATTTAAAAACTAGACAGATAATGCCATGGCTATCCTTAAAAAATGATGTCTTGGTTTATACTCCACTAGCAAAGCATAAGAACTCCCACTAGAGCCGTATCAGCACTGGGTGCCATCCGTCATGTTGCTTATATGATAAGTAAAAATGGTACCTGCATTTCTTTAAGGTTGATCACTAACAAACTAAATAATATCAGAGGGAAATGACTAAGTAGGTGATGAAAAATACATACTGTGGAATATTATAGAATAGCTAAAAATTATACCATGAGGGTCCACATATATTGACTTGGAAAGATACCCACAATCTGCTGTTATACAAAAAAAGATAGGTTAATGAACAATGATTCATCACGATTCCTTTTGATAAAAAGAGAAAAGCTGTGTGTTTTGTCACACACACATACACAGTGGTTAATTCTGGGCTTGGAGGAGAGAGGGGAAGATTTTGACACCTTAGTTTCATTTAGTTTTATATGCTTTAATAAAATATTATTTACTTAACAAAGTAAAGGTCAGGGAGAAGTCTGAAGTTTCATTTTATCCTAGCATGCCCACGCACAAACATCTTAGGCTAAAACCTATTCCATCAGGGAAACTTAAAAGCTCCACACATTGGGGAATGTTATTTGCTAGGAATAGACTGGTATAGGTTGGGTACAGACTTTTACTTGCTAAGTTAGATTAGATGAATGACTTCTACTTTTCCCCATTTAGTTTTTTGTTATGTAAAATGGGGATGATGTTTTCAGTGCATCTCTGAGGTATTTTAGGGATTGACAACCCCAAATGAGAGAGATATAACAGATTTGCTCACCTGTGCATATATCCTTGTTGACTGGAGGTCTTAGGCACCTCTGAGGTCTTGACTGTAATGTAGAATGCCAGAATAAATCTCTTGTTCATGTCACTGATTTTTGGACCTGCTGCTATTGTTTAGGAATTGCCTTTTGTTCATTTTGTGATTATTTTGCATTTCCCAGGGATGACATATATTTTGAAGGCAGTTTTGATTTAAGGAAATGTCCAAAGATCTTTTGCAGTCAAATTGGATGAACAAGGTGGAGACCAAACTTTGTGATAAAAATTTTGGTAAAAAACAGATGTATACTGTACATTTTTATAAAGCCTGTTTTGTGTGAATCACAGATGAGGTTTGAAGGTCATTCCCACAGGGAAGTTTAAAAAATGTGTGCACCGTTGGGATTACATATGTTCCCTCTAAAATATGCATGTCTAGAAGGTAATACACACTTGTACTCAAGTACTTGCCTATCTGTTAAAAACTTACTGTGTTGAATACATTGTAATTTCTGGTATCCCAGAGGATTTTTGCCTACATCTTGGCATGCCCATTAGGGAACAAAGACCACAGTTTGCATAGCAGTCAGAATGTATTTAACTCTCATGCATAAGTATTAATGTTTTTCATGGAACACTGGTTTGTTTTTGTTTTCTTTTTTGAGAACCGGATGATGTGGAGAAAGCACAAAAACAACGGGAAACTCCTGGAGACTTCGTCCACCACCCAAAGAAAAGGTCCTGGCAAATCTCAATGCTGCCGGACCAGTTCCTCCTGACCGTCAACGCGCTGCAGCAAGCCCATAACTCGGGGGAGTTTGCCTATCCCGGCAGGCCCCAAGCCCAAATCATTGATGCCTGGGGACCTTCAATTTCACATCCAAGGAAGGTGCTTAGTTTCAAAGGAAAATCTGTCCAACATGCAGTGGATCGGTTGAGATTCAGCAACCCTCCCATATATGTGAAACAGACCAGCATTCCCCTTGAAATCCAGAAACTGCAGCCCAACTTGAGGAACTCTTTGCACAGTCCCCGGGTCCAGTCCACCATACCCCAGCCCATGATCATCCGCCCCAGGTTCTCTGGCAGTTTAAAGGGTGAAGACCAAGCCACCAGTTCAACTGATGGGACGGTTCGTAGCTTCGGCCCCTTAACTAGCACGCAGATGATTAAACCCAACCGCAAGCTGGCTCCCTCGGCGGCCCCAGCAACCCAGTCGGTCAAGAGGGAACGGCGTCGCTGCTACTCGGCTCTCGATCCCTTTCGAGTGAACACGGAGTTCATGCTGCTGACTGTGAGGGAGGAGAAAGAGTATGTGGAAGCCAGGATGAAAGAGTGTCAGGCTAGAAAGCCTCCTGGTGTGCTCAATCCAGAAAAAGCCAGGAAAGCTGCTTGGATCAGGAAGGTCAAAAGCCTGCGGATAGATAATTTCATGAAGCAAGGGAAAGCAGCAGCCCCCGAACTTGGACAAAACGTATTTATCTGAATCAGCCTTGGGAAATTACAGTGTCTTACAATAAACAGAAAACCAAGTGGATATTGGTGTTTGGCCTCTTGTATTGTTTTGTTTTTGACTGTTGCTTGGCAGTTAGCTTGGGGACTGATAATTATCTTCCAAAAGCCAAAGATTTGATATCATCAAAGTAAGAAAACCGAGGGAGGCTATGAGAGATTGGCATCTGTATTTCCCCTGAAAACCATCCAATGAAACTTACCAAAGCCCGATTTTATGGATGGGGAAAGGGGAAGCGATCATTGATAATTAAATACCATTCATCACTACCAAGCTAGTGTTATATAATTTGTAGCAAATGAATGATGAGAGTAATACATTGGAGTTCTCTGGTGGTTTGCACAGTAGCCTGACAAAGTTGAATGAGTTAAGAATCTAGGAGCAGGAGCCCTCAGTGGGGCTGACCTCTTACATTTGAGAACGTTCTGTATTCTTTTCCTTCTCAGGCTAACTCCAGTGGATGAAAATCAAGCATATTCATCCTTTCTACAAAGGTGGTCACTAATATTCAATATATTGAGGCTTCTACTTAAACCTCCTGAGGACGGTGTCAGGGGCCAGGTAGGTAATTTAGAATAGAGTGTAACTATGGCCCTTTGGAAAGCTCAAGCTCTCACTAAATGGCTCGGCATGGCCATAGGATGGTGTGGATGATAGAAAATATACATTGGTCTCTGCCCCTGGTTCTTGGCACAGAGCTCCTGAAACCCTTGTGATTTCTGATGTACGAACAGCACTAGGAGCATCTGTTAATTCTAAAATTTGTCTTTGACCCTGTCCCTGACAACAGGGCTCCTAAAACTCTTGTTAATTCCTAAGTGATAAGAGCACGAGGAGCGTCTTTTTTAAAATTATTTTTTTATTGAAGTGTAGTTAATATACAATATTATATTAGTTCCAAGTATACAACATAGAGATTTGACAGTTATCTACATTATTAAATGCTCACCCCAACTAGTGTAGTTACCATCTGTCAACACAGAATGATGTTACAGAACTATTGACTATCTTTTCTGTGCTGTACCTTCATCTCTGTGACTAATTTATATTCTGATTGAGTTTGTGCCTCTTTATCCCCTTCACCTACTTCACCCACCCACCCACCCCCTCCCCCATGGTGACCACCAGTCAGTTTTCAGTGTCTATGAGTCTATTGCTGTTTTGTTCTAATGAGGTGACTCTGGGTGGGCTCTTGGGAGGCTCCTGGGTGGGATCTGGTAACCAGAAAGACCAAGCCATGTACCCCTTGCACCCCTGCCTACCCCCTTCCCTGCCAGCCCTACTGCCCATTCTCCAGAGAGAGGAGAGGGGCTGGAAATGGATTTAATGTTCATCATGCCTCTGTGAGGAAGCCTTCATAAAATCTCAATAGTATGGGGTTCAGAGGGCTTCCAGTCTGTGAACTCATCCATGTACTGGTCAGATGATGCACTCCAGCTCCAGGGGGAGAGAGCGCCTGTCCTCAGGACCCTGGCAGACCTTGCCCTATGTATCTGTTTATCTAGCTGTTCATATGTGTCCTCCCTGAGTTCTGTGAGCTACTCTAACAAATTAATTGAACCCATGGAGGGGGCATCTTTGGAACCTCCTACATATACCTGGTTAGTCAGAAGTGCAGCTGATAACATGACCAGCATCTGAAGTGTGTGTGTGTGTGTGTGTGTGTGTGTGTATGTGTGTGTCTTGTGGGACTGAGCCCTTAACTTTGGGATCTGACTCTATCTCCTGTAGAGAGTGTCAAATCGAGTTAAACTGTAGGACACCCAGCTAGTGTTGCAGAGAATTGTGTGGTGTGGCGAAAACCTCCATACATTTGGTGATCAGAAGTGAACTGCTTTATGTGACTAGTAAAGGAGACTCACAGGAGAGAAATACATTGGGGAAGACCTGGGTTTCCCCATATGGGAGACAGACTGAATTAAGATTTTCCTACAGATGGTGATGAATTCAAATAGGATGCAAACAAAAACCCACCAACCTCACAAAACCGCACAACCCACATAACTGGATGGGCCACCAAAAACATGGCATGGGCAGACTAGGTGCACAGGCTACCTGTTCACAGCCTCGGCTTTTCATCTCCGAATGCAGGAATGCAATTGTTTGCCACACTTTCTCTGAGAATTTTTTTTTTTCATTATTAGGATATTAGGTTTAAAGTAGCCCCGATGAATAGCCATATAAACATTGTGATTTTTAAAGGTAAGAGTCCCTTCAAATAAGGAAATGTGCCAATACACATTATTCCATGAACCAACAGCAGTTTGACCTAGGCCAGGCAGGTTGGATCTTGTTATAATTACAGGTCCAAAGGTGAGGCAAAGTCCCTGAATTTCAGATCCTTCTGGGGCAAAATCAGACACCACTAGCTGCTAAATTTAGAACTGAAATAACATTTCTTTACTAGGCACTTACCCTGTTCAGATTACCATCACCCACTTTACAACTGAGGAAAGAAAGACGTGGAGGTTAGTTAGAAGTTACTAAGTGCGGGAGCCTGGGCTCAAACCAGCGCGCCCGAGCTCTCAACCTCTATTCTTTATCATTTCGTGGCACCTATTTTCCTCCTATAATAAAAGCCTCCATTTACTCTGGAGTCCTCCTGCTTTGTTCTTAATAACTTTTTACCCCTTCGCAGGAGCACATTAACTTTTTTCAGTTGCTTCTATAACTTAAGGTACACATATAATACTGTACAGGAATGCCCACCGTTGTCAACATTCAAGCCAAAGACAGCTATAGAATATTAAAGCCCTTCCCCGCAAGCGCCTGCCTTCAGGACAACGATGCTGGCGGGAGGGACACTTCTGAAGTAGTAACATCTACATGTGACAAACCAGGAAGAGGTCACCGTAAAGCCGACGACGGGACCAAGCCCTCTTCCCAGCTGATTCTCCCTCCAGCTTTTCCTACTGCCTCCGCGCCCGCCTCATCGGCGCTTCTCGGTCCGCCCCGCCCATTGAAGCCCCGCCCCCGCCCCCGCCCCGCCCCCGCCCCCGCCCTCTCAGTTGCTCCTCCCGCGAGACGACTCCAGGCGGAAGTGGGGACGGGCCGAGGCTTATACTTTGGCTCCTCCTGGCCTGCTGTGACTCGGTCGCGTCAGTTCCTGTCCCCGCCCGGCCGCTGTCGTGCGGACGTGGCTCCCGGAAGTGGGGCTGGCGCGGGGCCGCCATGTTGCAGCAGGTGAGGGGCTGTGGGCGCGGGGCACGGGCAACGGGAGACGGGGGCTGAGAGGCGCGAGCCGAGCATCCCCGCTCGCTGCCCGAGCCCGAGGAGGAGCGGGGTGGGCGCAGGGCTGCGGGTCGGTGTCGGAGGAGCACGGCTGGGCGCTCCGAGGCCTCAGGTGGCGGGACAGCGGGGTGTGGAGAAGCGCGTTTCAACAAACGCGGAGAGCTGGGTCGCCCGGTGCCGGGCTGCTGAAACGCGCTCGTGTGCAGTTGCGGTGGTCACAGGCGACGGGGAGAGGGGGCAGCCTGACCCCCGGAGCACGCCGCGTCCCTGAAGTGGGAGACGCCGCCCGGGCCGGGCATTCCTGTTTCCGAGCTAACATTGGTGGTTAAGGTTGGTCTACTTGGATGATCACATCTCTGTCCTTGGAGTTAATTACCGTCCGCAGCTGTACGACCGAAGATGAGTAAAAATAATTTAATTTTCCTACTTAAATTAAAAAAAACTTGTAGTTTATAATGCACTTTTAGATTATCATAGGCAGTTTTTTTCTTACTGAGGGATGGCTATGGCCTATTCACTGTACTCGGCCCTGGGATGGGGCTGTGAGCCACACACAACGGGTTTCTTGCCCTGATTGCTGCGTGAGTTGGAAGGTGCTCGGGGATGGGGGGTTGTCAAGTGGTAGGAGTGGGAAGACACAATAGATCACATAAAGATATTTTCAGTTAATGGTAGCAAAGTCAAGGTGATGTTGCAGATCACCTTGAATAGGAGAATATGAATATGAGAATATGGCAACCCTAGAATTTGTGGTCAGGAAAAACCACTCTAAGGAGGTTTCTTGGGTGGAGAAGATCAGATGATAGTTAAATTCAGCTCCCTGAACCTGCACCCAGGCAGAAGGAGGCTGGAGAAAAACAACCATACCGACTGTTCCCACTTTACGTTTGTAATCCTGAACCTCAAGTGAGCCCCTGGTGCTCTCAGGCAATCAGCACCCCATCCCCATGCTCCCCTCATTCTCCCCCCTTCCTAGGCTCAACTTACCTGTCCTCAAACTGTCAACATTTCCTCCCTTGTTCTCTCTCAGCAGGTAACTTTGCTTGTTTCACTGAAAACGGAAGCCATCAGAATTTCCCACCACCTGCCGTCTGCATCTTTGCTCACCGTCTCCCTTATCCTCTGCCTTCAGACTGAGCTGTCTGTGCTCCACTCGCGGACCATCCCCTTGACTTGTGAGCACTGGTTTCCACCCCCTCTTGCCTCCTGGAAGTCAGTGCTCTATCAATTCTCCCTTCTCTCTTCTGTATTATCAACATTTTTTTCCTTTTAGAAGCTTGTTCACATACAAACATGCTTTAATTTTTCCTCTCTTAAAAAATAATTCCACATGCCCTTTCAGCTGCCACCCCATTCTTTGCTCCTTAAAAGATTTGTCTATACTTGTTTTCAATTCTGATCTCCTACCCATTGTAGTCCTCTGTCTCTCCTTCCCCCTGCCATACCAACAGTGCTCTTACTGAGGTCACTGGTAATCTTAGAAATACAGTGGCCAGTTTTTGGTTTTCATCCAACTTGTGAGCAGCATTTGACAGCTGGTCTTCCTTCTGGAAACAGTTCACCTGGTTTCCAGGGTACCACACTCCCCTGGTTCAGCTCCCACCCTTAGCACTTGCTTTTCAGCCCCCATTGCTTATTCCTTCTCAGCTTTCTGATCTCTAAATATGGGTGTTCCCAGAATCTTCCTTTGGCACCTTCCTCCTTTTAGCTGCTCAGGACAAAAGCTTGGAAATCACCCTTGACTCCTTTTCTTTTACTGCCACATTCAACCCATCACTGTCCTATCAGTTTTACCTTAAAATGTGTTTGGAATCTGGCTATTTTTCACCACCTCCACCCCACACCAAATCATTACTTCTTGGCTCTGTTATTGGGTTAGCTTCCTAACCAGTCTCCCAGCTTTGTGCCTTTCTTTTTTACCCCTTCCTCCAATGTTCTTAATAAAATAGCCAGCATTTTCATTTTAACACCTAAATCAGAATCTTAGTTGTATGCCCAGAATATACTAATGATTCCCCCTCTCAATTAAAAAAGTTCTTAATCCTAGCATTTTGAGCTTAAATGGTCTGTGTGCCCCGTAGCCTTCCCCATCTTAAATATAACTCTAAGAGTTCAGGCTCTTTGCCTTTTTTCTGTTTTCTGGGTGTTAGTGCCTGACACATAGTAGGCACTCAGTATTAAATAAATAAGAATAAGCCAGTCTTTCAAAGAACAGAGAGGAAAGAATGTTCTAGATGAAGTGAAGCACAAAGGTAAAAGTAACCGACGGGGCACTAGTTTGGATGTTTAAAGAACAAGAAGGCCATCCTGGCAGGGGCTTAGTTGCTGCATAGCTTTCCTCTTGCTGCTGTTGCAAATTACCATAAACCTAGTGGCTTAATACAAATGTATTATCTTAAAGTTCTGGTGGTCAGAAGTCCAGAATGAGTGATGATAGGCCAAAATCAAGTGTTGACTGGGCTATGTTCCTTCTGGACATTCTAGGGGAGAATGTAGGATTGGTCTTCACCTTTTCCAGCTTCTAGAGGCGCTTGCCGTCCTTGGCTGGTGGTCCCTCCGCCTTCTCCATAGTCAGTAGCATCAGCATAGCATCTCTAGTCTCTCCGCTCTCTGCTTTCCTTGTCTCATCACCCTCTGACTCTGATCTTCCTATGTTCCTCTTACATGTACCGTGGTAATTAATCATTGGGTCCACCTGGGTAACCCAGGATACTACTCTCCATCTCAGGATCCTTAATCACATTTGCAAAGTTCTTTTTGCCAATTAAATTTACATATTCACCAATTCCAGGGATTAGCCTGGAAGTTCTTGGCTGGAGTGAGAGGAAGCATCATGTTACCACAGTTAATAAAGGGGAGTGGCCTGAGATAAGGTCTTAGAGGGGCAGGAGCTAGATCCTGGTAGGTCCTGATAAGGAGTCTGTTTTTCAGTCAGGTCCTCTGGGTCTTAAGTTGGGGAATGATAGGATCTGAAGTGAAGGGTTGCCCTGGCTGCTGGATGGAGATTGGTCTGTTGGGGCTACGAGTGGAAGGCCTCAGCTACTCCGTAACATCATACAGTGGATCTCAGTCAGGGCTGCACATTGTCATCATCTGGGGAGCTTTAAAAAATCCAGATGCTCAGACTACACCACACCCCAGACCAATTGTATTTGAACCTTGGATGGGACCCATGTATTAGGCTTTTTTTGTTTTTTAAAGCACCCCGGTAATACCAGCCTGTAGCCAAGGTTGGGAACAACTGGTCTCATAGATCTGAATCCACTTACCTTTCTAGCTTGAGCTCCTACTCCACTTTTTCCTCCACTTACTCTGGGATTCCTTGGCCATTCTCTGTACATAATTGGTGTATTCCACTCTGCCCTTGAAAATATACCTGGTCAAGGGACTAGAGTGAGCAGGAGGCCTACTTTCTCTGGCAAGTCCCAGGACATAAACTCCAGGAAGCTGCTCCAGAGCCAGCAGTAGAAATGATTCTCTTGCTTCCTTGTGCTCCCATTAGCTTGTATTTTTCTCCTGGCACTGGTCACAGTCTGTGTGTGTCATAGGTAATTGCCTTCTTTGTCTGTTCACTCACATGTTCTGCAAGTACTGTGCAGCCTGGCAGGTGCTCTGCTAGCCACTAGGGTTTATTACAGTGCAGTGCACGGCTTGCCTTCCAGTGGCTTAGGGTTTAGGTAGAAGTGGGAGTAGCCTTGCAGCCAGAATACCCTGAGACAGTGGTTCACGCGGAGATGTGTCCTAGTGCTGGGGGAACATGGGAAACTGCCTGTGGGTTTCAGGGAGTTTCTCAGCTGATTCAGTATTTGAGCTGAAGTTTGAAAGGTGATTTGGTGTTTGCCTGGTGGTGAGCTGTGTAGGGGATGGAGAAGGGAAGAGCTTCTGGGTAGAGCAAATGTGAATGGCAGAAAGATGGGAGAGTTCCTGGTGTTCCAGAGAATGTGTAGTAACAGTGTTGCTGTGGAATCTGCTCTGTGTGAAGGGATTAGGTTTTATCTTGTACAGGTAGGGGCACTGCAGACAGATGTGAGGAGGTGAGTGGCCTGCTCTGATTTCTACGTTAGGAAGGTTCTCCTTTGGGCAATGAGGGGTTGGAGGAGAGCAGGGGTGAGACCAGAGGTGAAGGCAGTGAGTGGAGAGTGGCTGACACTAGAAAGGTATGAAGAGCAGATTTGCTGTGCTTGAGACTGTGGGTGAATTGCAGTGGGTTGAGGTGTGACCTAAGCTTGAGGCTGTTAAAGGAGGGAATGCTGGGGATGGAAAGTAGCAGGTAGAAGGGGAGGTTCTGAATCAGGGTTTTAAAAAATCTTTTCGCAGCAACAAATTACACAGAAGTTTAGAATAGAAAGACTTGAAGATCCAAAAAAGTGTAAATAAAAAAGGGAAAGTTGATGGAATAAAGCCCTTGAGAAGGCAGGAAAAGAAGGGATTCCAGGCACACTAGGTTCAGCATTGGAGAAAAAGAGTCGGGAGAAGGCAGGTGATTTTGTGAAGGACCTGAAAGCATGGCGTCCTGTGTGGTGTTATTCCGCGCCAGTTCTCCCTGTGACTTGTGAGAGCTGCGGGGACCAGACATGGAGGCTGCAGGCCCATCTTCTGCACGCAGTGGTTTTCTCACAGGACTCTGCAGCCTGGCCAGATGACTGACTGGGTGGGCTGAGAGAACTGTGCGTGCCCTTTCCTGAGGTCGTGAATCCCAGAGGGCTCTGCCTGACTGAATTTGTCTTCCATCCTGATTAGTGTGCCACCTTGTAAGAAGTAGGCATGCAGATAACTGACTTTCGTTTTGCTTCATGGGTATTTTTTTATAGGACAGTAATGATGACACAGAAGATGTTTCACTGTTTGATGCGGAAGAGGAGACAACTAACAGACCCAAAAAATCCAAGATCAGGTATGAGGATAAAGTGAAGTATAAGAGTTGTGTTTGTTTCCAGTGCTGTTGGGTCTGTAGCTGGGTGCCGCCAATGCGATTCAAGGCAGAGTGGTGGAAAATGTACTTGTGAATATTGTATGTCACTAGTTTGAGCTTTAGTAAGAGACAAAGGCGACATTGCAGATTTTCTTTGGGACTAACTGGCAAGTGGAATTTGATTCATCAGATCTGCAAATCCAATTGTGTGAACAATGGTGTTTTTAATTTCAGCTGTTTACCAAGAATACACCATTTCTTTAGATAGTTTCTGTAAATACATTTTGATTTATTGTACAAATTTCAGAATTCTGTATTTTGTGTAAACTAACACGAAAATGTCAAACCAAACATTTTTCTCTTCCAAATTTAGTTTTGAAGAAATTCACTTAACCAAATTCGACCTGAACGTTGAAAACATTATGCTAAGGGAGAGATGCCGGTCACGAAGACCACATATTATATGATTTCATTTATGTGTATGTCCAGAATAGGCAAATCATAGAGACTACAAGTACATTAGTGGTTGTCTAGGGCTGGTGAGGGATGGGGTGGGGTAAATGGGGAGTGACTTCCAATGGGTAGAGGGTTTCCTTTTGGGTAATGAAAGGGTCCTAAAATTGATGTGATGACTGTTGTACTGCTCTGTGAATACAGCAAAACCCCATTAATTACATACATTTTAAATAAGTGAATTGTGTGGTATTTTGGTTATATCTCAATAAAGTTGTTTAAAAAACCCCAACAAACCCTATTTGATGATTACTTTGTTTTAATGCCTGAGGTGATTTCTGGGGACCTAGGAATTCTTTTGGCAATATTTTCAGTCATGTGACAATGGGATTCCATTCTAAGAGTATTGTTCCCTTATTTCTCCAAGCGGGGTTAAATGTCTTGGTATGTATCTTGTGAAAGTTTATGTTCAGTGAGGTGTTAAAGTCATGTTTACATAGTGTATTTTCTGTAACAACAGGGCCTAGTCAAATAATGGGACTTAAGAAAAAGCAGAGGTAGGCGGTTTGCTTCTCCAAGTCATCTCTTTTATTTTGAGAAAACTGCATGGTCTTGCTGCGGCTGAAACATTTTTCATCCACATCTGCAGTACCTGTAGTAAAATGTAATTGCATTTCTTTTATTATGTTTTGGTTTTCAGACACCCAGTGGCATCATTTTTCCATTTATTCTTTCGAGTCAGTGCAATTGTAGTCTATCTTCTCTGTGAATTGTTCAGCGGCAGCTTTATTGCCTGTATGGTGACAATTATCTTGTTGTTGTCATGTGACTTTTGGGCAGTCAAGGTAGGTTTGATTGTTTTTATTTTAAAATTGTATTAAATATGAGATTGAATGATGTATAAATAGTAAAAAACAAAACAAAACAGCATTTAATTGGTGTTAATTTGTCTTTGTGTTACTTCAGGCCTCATCTGCCTGAAGTTAAAGTGTCAGGTGTATCATATCGCTTGTAGGTTATTACATAACTGACTTGGCTGTGCCTTGTGTCTCCCTACATCAGCTTTAAAATTAGACAGACAAACAAATAACACAGGCCAAGGCCACCGATCCTGTACAGTTTGCTTAATTCATGCCACTGCTTTTACTTCAGGGTCACTTCTGGCATGCTGTGTGTGATTCTTGATAAGACCTATGATAGTTTGTCCACCAATACTTAAGAGTACCCTCCATTTGCAAAGGCTCCTGTGTGTGCTCTAGGGCCAGTGTTTCTCCGCTAGGACCAGTTTTACCCCACAGGGCCCACGTGTCAGTGAAGACATTTTTGGTTTTCACAGCTGAGGGAGGGGAAAGTGTGCTGCTGCCATCTAGTGGGCAGAGGCCACGGATGCTGCTAAACATCTTCAGATGCACCCTCAACAAAGAATTGTCTGGCCCCAAATGTCAGTAGTGAGGAGGTTGAGAAACCCTGTCAAAGGGTATAGAGAGGAGTGAGAAATGATTTCAGACTCAAAGGCAGTGATGGGTAGAGAGATGGAGGGATGAAGAAATGAGTACCCAGAGAGAGGACATGTGATAAAGTAATTCCAGTCAGATACTAAGTGTAGGCTCGAGGTGGTAGGTATGTGGGTGGTCACTGTAAAACTTGACTTTTCTGTGCATTTGGAAATTTTCATATTACAATGGAAGTAAATGAAAGGGAAAAAAATAGCAAAAGCTAATTCTGGGATTTTTCAGGCATGTATATTAATTCAAACACCAGTAAGATGTTACAAATCTATTCATGCCCAACAACCCAGCCAGCTTTAGGTCTTTGGATTCTTTTAGAGAGAAGTGGTTGGCTTGGTGGCGTTCTATAGGCCACAAAAAGCTGAGGATGAACGTAACAGAGGTCTTTTTTCTGTATGCTTTCTCCTTGTACAGTCTTCGTTGGCTTCTATTTCTTTGAATTTCTTCTGATGCTTTATGCTCTAAATGTATCCTGATCACAATTTTGTTTTGAGGACTGTTTCTTTTTTTTTTTGTGCATTGTAATTTCTCTTTAGCCAAGTATAATACAGCTTTCAGTCGTTTTCAAACTGGTAATTTTCAAACTCTCGTAATTAAACAACTAAATCCTTCTGGGTTTAGGAATTTTAAAAAAATGTAGCCGAAAGGTACATCTTCTGATAAGCTTTTTTTTTAAAACAAGGGCTTAAAATATGTCACCCTTTTATTTGTGGCAAAATTATTTATAGATATCCAAACAACTGAGATATGAAGCAAAATAAGTCAAGAATGGGGAAATTATTAAATAGACTTGGGAAAGGGTTCTGAACCTAATTAGAACAGAGATGTGTCATAATTATTATAAATTTCAATGCAGTCAAGAGAAGAGATATAATTAATTAAATAAAAAGATAAAATTATTGAAAAACAAAATTTAAATGTTATAGTTTATATGTGACTTTAGTTTTATTTCTTACTCTGACAAATAGAGTAAAAAAAGTTAAATAATAGTTAAAAATTTTTAATGGTAACTTAGTAAAATTTAAAACAAATTGTGTGTCTTCCCCAACACTGGAGAAAATAGGAGCAACTCCAACATAATTCATAGAGCAAGAGAAGGAAACCTAGTCAGTGTCAAGGAGGCTTAGAAATCACAAGGTGTAGTGCAAGATGATGGAAATGGAAGCAGTTAGTTATAACAGTAAATGTAATTTGATTGGCTCTCTTTTTAAAGATAAGAATTCTAAGATTGGGTTAAAAATCAGAAGTCCAACCAAAAAGAGCTAACTAAAATCATGATTTTAGAAAAAGGTAAAGAAGGCAAAGATAATATCAGGCCAATTCAAACAAAAAGAACCCTGGCATTAATGTTACTACCAGACCAAACAGAAACAAAGGTAAGACAGCATTCGGTGGAATAAAAAAGGTTTTATGAGTCACAGTGAGCACCATTCACAGAATGACATTACATTAAACTATGCATAGTGAAAAGTTACAAGAAACTTGAGGAGAAGATGGAAGAAACACCATTATGTTGGGAGTCTGACAAACTACTGTCCTGGATAAAGTGACAAAAGATTATGAAATTCTGAAGGATCCAAATGAATTAACAGATTCAACTTAATAGCAGCATTTGGAACTTTGTACGCACAGAGATAATGCCTTCTTCAGTTCTTGCAGAGCATTTACAACAGTTGGTTAGATGCCACTATGAAGAATATCCAGATGAATTGGCCAAAGCACCGCAATTTCTAGTCCAATGTGACAAAACCGGAAATTGATAAAAAAAAATGGTTGTCAAAATTGGAATAAGAGAAAAGAAAAGCCAAGCTGCTTAATATAAATATCTGGGCTTAAAAGGGAAACAGAAACTGTAAATATAAATTATTTATATCTTAATGATAATGATTAGATCATCTACATTGAAACTTTGGAATGAGTCTAAGCTGAATTCAGGGAAAAACAATAGACCGAAGGCTTTTATTATTAGACAGAGATACAGAAGGCTCAAAAACAAAAACAGTAAGTCTGAGAGAAATTAGGAAAACAAATAAGATAAAAGCAGAAAGTAAAGAGTTGGAAATGAGAAAATGGAGGAGTTTAAAAATATTCTAAGAGCTGTTATTTAAAGATGGCAATAAAACAAGCCCTCTCTTCCTGCCCAGCGCTGCTCTTTCACTTCGCCTTTCAGTGTGAGCACCTCTGCGCTTTTGAGTGTTGGTCTGCAAGGCTCCTCCTTTCCTTCTCCTTCTGTATTCCTTCCCTAAGCTGCTGATCTCAGTTGCTTTCCAAAAGCCAATGGCTCCTATATGTCTCCTGTCCAGGTTTGTCCTCGCAGCCCCAGACTATCCATTTGTCCATCTTCCTGACATTTTACTTGGCTGTCTTGAAGGCACATTGGATTCAACCTGTGTAATAACTTGTCATCTTCCAGCTCCAGATGCTGCTCTTTCATGAGTGTTCCCCTCCTCAGAGCCTGGAATCACTTCTTTTTAACTTGAGCAAACTAGAAATGTATGAATTGCCTTCTTCCTACCCTGTATCCAGTTAATCACAAACTCCCATAAATCCATAGATTTTACGTCCTTCCTTAGGGCTCTGTGCCTGTTTTGTACATGGAATGCTCTTCTCACTCCCGCATCGCCTTAGCACAGGGACTCTTAATCTTTTTTGTGCTATGGACTCCTTTCACAGTCTTAAGCTATGCATAATGCTTTTAAATACATAAAAGGAAATGCATGAGATTGCAGAGGAAGTCACATTGAAATATAATGAAAGCACATTAAACAGACATTTCTGATTCAATAATATGTGCTGCTTTGTTAATGCATTAAAAAGCAAGATCTAGTGGCAGTTCTAATTACTTTCAAAGCGATGATGAACATAAATAGTATTTTGTGATATTTGCAGCACATAGTACAATGTGAAAAATACCTGTGGTTTTTATTGTGACAGAGTCCCAGGGACTGTTGATAGTGATGTCATTTATTGTCTATACTCATAACTTAAAGGTAAACTAAACTTCAGCCAGAAGTCAGTGAAAAACAAGATGTAGTATTTTTCCCCATTCAAGTTTAGAGAACCACTGAGTCTATTAATGGACACCACTAAATTTTAAATCCCCTGCATTACTGATTTCCTCTGTATCCTTTGAATTTCATCCCAGATGTTGATTCCTTAGGGAGACATCCCCACTTCCAGACTAGATCACATTTCCCTGTTAGACTCCTAAGGTGCCCCCCACCCCACTTCTCCCTCACAGCACAGCAGTTGGTAGTGGCACATGTGTACATTGGTTGACTGCCTCTTTCCCACAATTCTTGAAGTTGATGAGGACAGGGATGGTATCTGTGAGTGACCATTTTGTTACCAGCACATTTTGTTGCCAGTAGGTGCTCAGTAAATATTTGTTGGGTAAGCAAACATTAGGCAAGCTGTCAGTAATATGTTATATTAGCAAGAGGAGAAGAGCTTGGTGCATCTGAAGTACTAAATGAAGGCTAGTGCCTGTAACCATTGTCTCAGCCAGTCTGCTGTATCAGTATTCTAGACTGGGTGGCTTGGAAACAACAGGATTTTATTTCTCTGGCTCTGGAGGCTGGAAGTCCAAAGTCCGTGCACCAGCATGGCCAGCTTCTGGGGAGGGTCCTCTTCTGGGCTCCAGTCAGCCGATTGCTTGTCGCATCTTCCCATGGCGGAGAGCAGAAAGAAGCACTAGTGCTGTGACTCAGGGCACACGGGAAAGGTAGTCCCAGTAGCTGAAGAGAAAGGGGCCTCGGAACGCACGAGGGGATTGCAGAAAGGACCAGAGTTCATGAGGGAAAAAGGGAAAGTTTGTGCATCTGTGTCCCCTGTCACCTCCACCCTGCTAGTCCTGCTGGGGCCATTTCATCTTTTCTGCAGGTCTGATGTGTAGTGGGCTTTGTTAGCTGGGTATTATGGAGGTGAAGCTGAAGATGTTTTGTTTGTAGACTGTTACCCTCAGCTATGACCTTATGGTGGGTCGTTAAACAGTGCTTTAAAGCATGTGTGTGTATATTACCTTTTCCAGAATGTTACAGGCAGACTAATGGTCGGCCTGCGCTGGTGGAATCATATTGATGAAGATGGAAAAAGCCATTGGGTGTTTGAAGCCAGAAAGGTAACCTGCCCTCTAAACAGTATCATTCAATAAATTATGTGTAGATTACATTTGAATAATTAAGGGTGAATTACTGGAGAATAGAAGTACATCCCTGTATGTCCCCAAATCACTCAGCATGTCAGCACTAAGCCAGATGGCCTTCTGAAACTCACTCCATTTTCTGTCTAGTTAAGAGAGGAAGCAAGGTGTGTGCAGGAAAGAACCCTCTGAGAGAGGGCTTGGGGTCAGAATTACTCAGCGTATGAAGCTGCCTGTCGGGGCTGCCGATAAAGGCTGTTTCTGTGAGGTCCCTTAGCTTTGCATTGCCTTGCCATGTGTCTCCTGGGATGTCTCCATGTCCAGCAGATAACTGCTTTCCAACAACTTGTTCTGTCCCCGCTTCCAGTGTCCTCCTCCACTTGTGTCAGGAAAAAGAAAGAAGAGGATTGTGACTGGACAGAAACCCCAACTGATCAGAGCAGCCTGTCCTTTAAGCCTCTTCCTTCAGGAGCCCTAGGGGACCCTGGTCCATTTTGGGTTAGCCTGCTACGTACAGTGAACATTCAGTTTCCCTGTGGAAATCATTTTGTGAGTCAGAGGACAAAAGTTTTGGAGACAGTGCCAGTTAAATTGTTTGCCTTCTGCCTGGAAGTATTCAGAAAGCAGCATTGTACTCATTTGTTAATGCATTAAAAAGCAAGATCTAGTGGCAGTTTTAACTACTTTCAAAGCGATGATGAACATAAATAGTATTTTGTGATATTTGCAGCACATAGTACAATATGAAAAATACCTGTGGTTTTTATATTACCAAATCTACCTTGGAAACAGCTTACCACCCTTTGAAATTCCTGGGTATTAACTAAGACATTGTGGTCATTGTCCAGCATCCCTTGATTCCATTTCTGTCTCTGGTGGACCCTGACTTGACCTTTTAGTCTCCAGGATGACCATAGCCTTAATTCCCTTGATCCTTACCTAGTAAGGTATGATCCGAAGCTTCGTTATGAATAAACAGTGGGAGTGTAATACAGATTAAATAGAAACTTGTCAGAGACCGCCCTTACTGTTTTGGGTCATGGACAAACTGCAAGACTCTTGAGTTAAATAGTGTTAGATCTACTCACTGTTCTTTTTGGGTTCTAACTCGGGACTTGGGTTGTCTGTATTAATTTATTTTAATTTGAAGTTAAAGTGTTTTCATTCAAAATGTTAAACTTTTACTGATAAATATCACAGTATTGGTGATTAAGTTCGTGTTCTTTTGTAGGCAACCTCCCAAGAGAGTAAAAGTGTTTCAGAGGCTGAATCAAGAATCTTTTGGTTAGGACTTGTTGCCTGCCCTGTGCTGTGGGTGGTGTTTGCCTTCAGTGCACTCTTCTCCTTCAGAGTGAAGTGGTTGGTGAGTATCAGTGTGGAGCTGGGGAGGAAGTTGTTAGGGTGCCTGGTGGGTGATCAGAATAAACAACCACTTGTGTTCACCCTGGGGACGTACCCCCAATGTTCACACGAGGGGCCCATTTTGTACAGGCAGCTTTGTCGTGTCTCCCACGTCCTCTTCCCCAGCTCTGCTTTTCCCTAAGAAAGGAGACCAGAATCCTCTCAAAGACCCCATTTGACCAGTTCTCCAAGCCCCTCACAGAATTTTAATTTACCTCACCTTGTACAGAGATTGCCATGTTTATCACATTGTCTTGTTGGGTGGGGTTGTTCCATGAACTCCAAACTAGCATATTTAGCTTAGTTTGGGACTAAATGAATGTCTTTCCTGAAAATATTTGTTAGGAGCCTGTTCTGGTTGGTTGTTGCACGTCATGAATCTTCCCAAAACGTAGTTGCTTAAAGCAACGGTCATTTTATTCCCTCACAGTTTTCTGGTTCAGGGACTTGAAAGGGCTTGTCTGGGAAGTTGGGACTTGGAATCTTTTTTTTTTTTTAATTAAGGTATCATTGATATACAGTCTAATCAAGGTTTCACATGAGCAACATTGTGATTACAACATTCATCCATATTATCAAGTCGCCCCCAACCTCACTGCAGTTACTGTCCATCAGCGTAGTAAGAGGCTGTAGAGTCACTACTTGTCTTCTCCATGCTGTTCTGCCTTCCCCATGATCCCGCTACATTAGGTGTGCTAATCATAATGCCCCTTAATCCCCTTCTCTCTTCCTCTTCACCTACCCTCCCCATCCTCTTCCCTTTGGTAACTGCTAGTCCCTTCTCAGTGTCTCTGAGTCCTCTGCTATTTTGTTCTCTCAGTTTTGCTTTGTTTTTATATTCTACAAATGAGTGAAATTGTTTGGTACTTGTCTTTTTCCACCTGGTTTATTTCACTGAGCATAATAATATCCTCTAGCTGCATCCATTTTGTTGCAAATGGTAGGATTTTTTTTTTCTTATGGCTGAATAATATTCCATGTGTATATGTACCACATCTTCATCCATTCATCTATTGATAGATAGGTTGCTTCCACATCTTGGCTATTGTAAATAGTGCTGCGATAAATATAGGGGTGCATATGTCTTTTTGAATCTGGGGTTTTGTTTTCTTTGGGTAAATTCCTAGGAGTGGAATTCCTGGGTCAAATGGTATTTCTATTTTGAGTTTTTTGAGGAACCTCCGTATTGCTTTCCACAATGGTAGAACTAATTTACATTCCCACCAGCAGTGTAGGAGGGTTCCCCTTTTTCCACATCCTTGCCAGCATTTGTTGTTCCTTATCTTTTGGATGTTGGTCATCCCAACTGATGTGAGGTGATATCTCATGTGGTTTTAATTTGCATTTCCCTGATAATTAGTGATGTGGAGCATCTTTTAATGTGCCTGTTGGCCATCTGAATTTCTTTGGGGAAGTGTGTGTTCAGATCCTCCACCCATTTTTAATCAGGTTATTTGCTTTTGGGGTGTTGAAGCCTGTGAGCTCTTTATATATTTTGGATGTTAACCCCTTACTGGATATGTTGTTACAAATATATTCTCCCATACTGTAGGATGTCTTTTTGTTCTGCTGATAGTGTCCTTTGCTGTACAGAAGCTTTTTAGTTTGATGTAGTCCCCTTTGTTCGTTTTTGCTTTTGTTTCCCTGCCCAAGGTGATGTGTTCAGGAAAAAGTTTGCTCATGTTTATATTCAAGAGATTTTTGCCTATGTTTTCTTTTAAGAGTTTTATGGCTTCATGACTTACATTCAGGTCTTTGATCCATTTCGAGTTTTGTGTATGGGGTTAGACAGTAATCCAGTTCTCTTACATGTAACTGTCTAGTTTTGCCAACAGTAGTTGTTAAAGGGGCTGTCACTTCCCCATTGTATATCCATGGCTCCTTTATCGTATATTAATTGGCCAAATATGTGTGGGTTTATATCTGGGCTCTTGGTTCTGTTCCAGTGCCAGCCTGTTCTTATGCCAGTATCAAAATATCTTGATTACTGTGGCTTTGCAGTAGAGCTTGATGTTGGGGAGCCGAATCGCCCCAGCTTTAGCCCTCCTTCTCAGGACTGCTTTGGCTTTTCAGGGTCTTTCGTGGTTCCATACGAATTTTAGAACTATTTGTTCTAGTTTATTGAAGAATGCTGTAGGTATTTTGATGGGGATTGCGTTGAATCTGTAGATTGCTTTAGGCACGATTGCCATTTTGATAATATTCATCCTATCTGTGAGCCTGGGATGTATTTCCATTTATTGGTATTTTCTTTAATTTCTCTCATGAGTGGCTTGTAGTTTTCAGGGTATAGGTCTTTCACCTTAGGTAGGTTTATTCCTAGGCATTTTATTCTTTTTGATGCAGTTGTGAATGGAACTGTTTTCCTGATTTCTCTTTCTGCTAGTTCATTAGTATATAGGAATGCAACAGATTTCTGTGTATTAACTTTGTATCCTGTAACTTTGCTAAATTCAGTTATTAGTCCTAGTAGTTTTGGGGTGAATTCTTTAGTTTTTTTATGTACACTATCATGTCATCTGCAAACAGTGACAGTTTAACTTGTTCCTTACCAATCTGGATGCCTTGTATTTCTTTGTGTTGTCTGATTGCTATGGTGAAGACCACCAGTACTATGTTTAATAAAAGACAGGAGAGTGGGCATCCTTGTCTTGTTCCTAGTCTTAGAGGAAAAGTTCTCAGCTTTTCACTGTTAAGTATGATGTTGGCTGTGAGTTTGTCATATATGGTCTTTATTATGTTGAGGTACTGGGAATCTTACGTAGTTGCAGGCAGACAGTGACTGGAGTAGCTGGGGACTGGGAAGGCATCTCCTTTTCATGAGGTCCTGTGGCCTGTCCACCTGGTCGCTGCATGTGGCTAATGTGGGCTTCCTCACAGCATGGTGGCCTCCTGACAGTTAGACAGCTTGCTTATATCTTGGAGTATTTCACTTGGAAGCTGAGTTGCCTTTTACAACTGTATGAGTCTGCTACAGCTGCCACAACAAAGTACCATGGACTGAGGGACTTAAACAATAGAACTTGATTTTCTCACAGTTCTGGAGGCTGGACGTCCCAGATCAGGGTGTTGGCAGTGTAGGCTCCTGGGCTTGTGGATGGTCGTCTTTTTCCTGTGTCTTTGCCTGGCCTTGCCTCTGTGTGTGTCCATGTCCTGATCTCCTCTTGTAAGGATACCAGTCGTAACGGATCAGGGTACACCCTAGTGACCTCATGTTACCTTAGTTACCTCTTTAAAGACTCCATCGCCAAATCCAGTTACATTCGGAGGCACTGGGGACTTAAACACATTTTGAGAAGGACACAGTTCAGCTCCTGACAACAACCTGGTCTCAGAAGTCATAGCATCACTTTTGCCACCTATCCACATCCAAGGGAATGGGACTTAAACTCTACAGGGGGTCTGAGAAGGTCGTAGGAGAACACGTGGAATAGGAGATACAGTTGTCACCGACTTTTGGGAAATATCTCTCCTTTGAGTCAAAGTGTGAGTCTTGTTCTTTAATGTCTCAGTTTGTCTCGCTTGACATTAGTTGATATCAGGTGCGTTTGGCCTTCATTATGTTTTTTTCCTATTTCCTCATTCCATTTTGCTGTATATGTTCTCTTTTTCTTTGTGTATGCACATACATAAATACTTTGCTTTTGGGGATTTAGGAGGTTTTTTTGTCCAGTTTTTCTAATAGTTATTTCTGTTACTTTATATCTTTGTATCATATCCTCTTTCATGAATTAGGAAATATATTTAATAGCTGTTGTTTTCCTGCTATGAAGGCTGCTGAAGTTACCACTCGTGCCATCTCCCACTTCTCCTCCCCGCTTCCACCTTTGGATTTTTGTGGTTACAGTCTTATTTTAGTTATATAAGTACTGAAACTTGTTTATTGACCCACAGGTTCTGTTTAGAAAGGGAATGAAGTACTTTCTTACTCCCTCCTTTGTTTCTCTGTTTTCTGTAGCCTGAGTTTTGTTTATTCCAGTATCATTTTTGTTGTCAGGGTTTGAAACAATTACCTTTTGAAAAGGTATTTCTTACTAGCTGTTGAGTCCTTGATCTATTTTTAAACACACTGATTCAGTCCTTTTATTGCAGCTTCTCCTTTTATCTCCTGGTTGGCTAAGTTTCATTGTTGGGTAGTTCTTTCCAGAACTTCGATGGTATTATTTTCCTTTGGCTCTGTCATGTTTGAGAATATGAGCCTATTGACTTCATTCTTGAATTACGACTTGGCTGGGTTCATATTCTTGGGTCACAGCTTTCTCTTAGCTTTTAAAAGACACTGCTTCATTGTTTTCTTACACTGAATATTGCAGAGAAATACGAGGCCAGGTTTACTTAACCTCCATGTGAGTGAGTGCATCATTTTTTTCCTGGATGAAGAAAAATTTTAAAAAAATTTCTTGAAGTTTTAAAACACCATAACCAGAGTGTCTTTGTGTTTATTAGCTTTCCATGTTGATTTTTCTGGAAACTCCATTTTCCTCTAATAGGCACAGGTTTTGCTTTGAATCAGGAAAATTGTCTCTTGTTAAGTCTTTAAATTTATTTATGTTCTATTTTTTGGCTTCTCTGTCTTAGATACCAGTTACTTCTGTGTTGAATAATTGTTACTCTCTTCTCATCTACCATCTTTAATTGCTTTGAAAATCTCTTTTCTTTTTCCTTTCTACTTATTTACTCAGCAAGTGTCTTCCACATATCAGAGCTGTTCGAGGCACTGAAGATATAGATGGGGCCAGATAAGCAGCCTAACTGCTCTGACACAACTTGTGTCCTAGTGGGACAGAGCTGTAAGCCAGGAGGAGGTCTCAGAAGCATAGTGACCCACAGGAACGGGGTGGAGAGGGCCAGAGAAGCAACGGGGCGTTCCTTCAGGTTGGTGGGCAGCAGAGGCTTCTCTGCACATCCTTAGACCTGCTGCGTCTGTTTTCATCTCCCGTTGTCTTTTCTTTCCTTTACACTTTTTCAATTCTTTATCTTCGTCTTCCACTGGGTGAAGTATTCCAGAAATGCTTTCATTTTGGTGGACTCTCTGTCTTGCCAATGGGTTTCAGCCCCAGGCAAGTTCGCTATGGATTCAATGCGACCAAAGAAATTGACAGCAGGGCGTTCTTTGGGGTGAAACGGTTTATTACCCGGCTTGTTCTCCCGGCGGTAGATCAAGCACTAGTGTCTCTGCCTCTGCCTAGAGCACTGGGCCGAGCTCTCTATATGGTGCAATAATAGCTTATTGCCTAAAGGTGTGGAATTGGTAGCCTAGCAACAGGCCAGTTATATCATCAGGTGGGTCAAGTTCAGTGAGGATGGAACCCCAACTTCCCCACACTCCACCCCTCCAGGATTCTCGCCTTACAATCTACACGCTTTCCATCTTCCACAATGGTCCCTGTGTGAGAAAACTAGAGCACTGTAACCAGATTCCACAATAGCAACAGGATAATAACAACTTAGAGATAATAAAAAATTAAGATACAGGTAACAAAAATTATAACAATCCTCAAGCCAGAGGAGGTTCCTAATAACAAAAATTATAATAATCCTCAAGCCAGAGGAAGTTCCCAATACACAAAGACTTTAGGGGCAATAAGACACATGTTTTAATGCCACCAACATAGGCAAATCCTGTCCATCAGGTAGGATGCATGCAAGAGAGTGGTCCTGTGATAGTACTGTAGCAGAAAGGGGGTCCCTTCCAGGTCTACTATACCATACTTTTACTCCTTTCCCCATGGGGGTTACTGAAGGGTCTATATATAGTGCTACTGGAGGTGCATGCACTGGCCATAACGATAAAACAAAACTCCCCGTAAGATGCTCCTACCTTCTGGCCGTTCAGGATATACTACTGTGACCTTTGGCGGGCACTCTGCTGTTATTCCAGGAATACACAGGAGGCCAGCTTCCAGGCCTTGTCCCCAAGGTGCCAGGAGAGCCAGCCATTGTCAAAAGGTTCAAGGCCATGTCCACCCAATGGAGTCTCCAGGGTTCAGTGCAGTTGGTGCTGGCAGCAAGATGTTATTCTGGTGGCAGAACCTTGGCTTCAGTGATTCTTCCTTGGTTTGCACTTGCAGTTGTATAGGAGAGGCAGCCGTATGTGCTAACATGTCTACGGGGCTCAGGGCTCCTTTTCGGGGTCTCTCATTCAAATGCCATAGCACAGTCCATAAGCGGACTGACCATCCCCGCAGACTATTGGTATCTGACTTTAGTCCGGATTTTAACAAGCCATTGTGCCTCTCTATCATGCCTGCTGCGGTAGGATTGTATGGCCCATGAAACTTCCACTTGATTCCCAGCTGTCGCACCCATTCTTGCAGTGTATGTCCAGTAAAATGGGTGCCCTGATCACTCTCAATTACCTGTGGTCGGCCATAGGCATCAAAGAGACACTCCAGGCCTCTTCTAGTCGTCTGCTGGTCTGCACAACGGGTAGGAAAAGCAACCAGAAGTCCAGTAGCTGTGTCCACACAAGTATCGCATACCGATATCCTGACACAGGTAGAGGCCCAATATAGTCTATCTGCCACCTGATGAGGGGTATAGGCCCCTTAGCTATTGTTCCATGTTGCTGTGGAACTCGGTGTAAGTCCCTTTTGGAGCACGTGACACACTCCTGCCGGGCTCTACTAACTTCTTCGAAGGTCAAAGGCAAGCCCCACCGACGGGCTACAGCCCACATTGTCTTTTGCCCCGCATGCAACAAACGCTGATGTAGCCATTGGGCTACATCAGAGGCAGGCTTTCCTTCTAACCAACGCATCTGGGCCAATTTATCTGCTTCATCATTTCCTGGGGATGCCAGTGGCAAATGACCTGTCACATGGTATACTGTAATTATTTTAGTCTGACCACAGGCCCGTAAGTCTTGCCACAGTTCTTGCCCCCAAAGGGGTCGGTGACCAACCAGCCAGTTGGCATGGTACCAGATTGGTAGCCACAGGGTCAAGTCCCAATAGACAGCCCAGCTGTCAGTGCAGACAACTATAGGGGAGGGCTCCTGGCTGATCACGAGCCACATGGCCCACAACTCTGCCCATTGGCTGCTCTTCTCCTCACCATCTTCCATCCATATTGTCTCAGTCTTAGGATGGAAAGCTATGGCCCTCCATTTTGGGGGCTGCCCACGGCTGGAGCCATCTGTGTACCATGCATCTTCGGGTATAGGGGCTCTTCCCTCCTGATAGGGACTCTCTGCTACTAATGGTTCAAAAGCAAGTTCTTCCTGCTTTTCACTAGTATATGTCACTGGCCCCAACATGCATTGGAGTTCTTCACCCAAGGGGCTACTAGAAAGGGCACTACACTGCTGTAGGTAAGCACCCCACTTGGCTAGTGTGGGTGTTTGTGCCACACCACTCCTTGGCTTTTGGGTCCAGTCTCGTACCCACCCCAAGATGGGATAGGTGGTTATTACCTTTATCAGGGCCATTCCAGTGATGGATTCTGTAGCCAGCAAGGCATGATACACAGCAGCCAGTTGTTTTTCTAGCAAAGTGTATTGTACTTCTGCCCCTTTCCAGAATTGTGACCAGAATCTAACGGGTTGGCGAGTTCGTTCAAGCCGCTGCCCGAGACCCCAGCCATAACTGTCTTCAGTGACATGAATGTCCAGCTCACAGGGCCTTGATGGGTCTATCACACTCAAGGCCTGCACGGCCTTGACTGCCCATTTTGCTGTTGTAAAGGCAGATGCACATGTCTCATCCCAGTCCCACCTGATGCCCTTCCGTACCAACCGGTATAAGGGCTTCAGAATTTGTGCCAAATGCGGGATAAACATGCTCTAGTAGCCTAGAAGACCCAGAAACTCCTGTAGCAACGCTACAGTTGTGGGGGTAGGAAAGGCCTGGACTTTATCCATAACTGCTTCTGGTATCACTTTGGTCTTACCTGACCAGACGACCCCAAGAATCTGACAGACAAACCAGGTCCCTGAACCCTGGTGCTGTTCACAGCCCATCCTTCTGTAAATGTTGCAGCAGCCTAGGTGCTGCCCCTTCTAGATCTGAAAGAGAATCAGACGAGAGCATGACATCAATGTAATGGTACAGCCGCACCGTTGGTGGTTTCTCCCATGTAGCCAAGACCTGGGCTACAAGTCCATGACAGGTGGTGGGGCTGTGAAGGTATCCCTGTGGGAGGACAGTGAAAGTCCATTGCCGTCCTTCCCACGTGAAGGCAAACTGTTCTTGTCTTTCCTGCTCAGTGTTAATGGAAAAGAAGGCATTAGCAAGATCTACCACATAATGGTATGTTCCTAGTCCATGGCTGAGAGTATCCATCAAGCCTGCAGTAGAGGGGACAGCAGCATGCATTGGGGGTATGACCTTACTCAGTTCTCTCTAATCCACAGTCATACACCAGGAGCCATCTGGCTTTTTTACTGGTCACACTGGGGAATTGAACGGACTATGGGTGGGCTTTATAATACCCACTTTTTCCAGCTCCTGGAGAGTTTCTCCAATCTCTTTATGCCCCCCCAGGCAGTTTGTACTGTTTGGTATTAGTCACCCGCCAAGGTACAGGCAAAGCTATGGGCGGGTGCCTAGCATGTCCCCTCAGAACTGCCTTCACCACATGTATTCTGAGTCTGAACTCACCTGCAGTGGTCTGCAACCATAGACCCTGCAGGATATCAATCCCCCAAATATACTCAAGGATAGGAGATATATACACGGTATACTCTTTTGGGGGTAGACACCCTATTCCCAAAGGGATTTGGGCTTTTTTCACTCTGATAGCCTTCCTCCCGTATCCATCTATGATAGTGGGGGTCCTGGGGAACTGCTCAGGGTTACCATGAATCAGTGAACATTCAGCCCCAGTGTCCACCAGAGCCAGGACATGTATGTTCACTGGGGACCAATGGATAGCTATTAAAACATGTGGTCTCCGGTCCCCCCCTGGTCCCTCAGGGCAGGTACCTTGACCTTCCCCTCAGTCAAACCGTGTTCCCCAATCACTTTCGTGTGTGGGCTCAAATGAGGTTGGCTCGCTTTCCAGCAGGAAGTCTTGCAAACACACAGGCCGGACTCGTGGCTCTGTCTCTGATCTCTGCCTCTTTGGTCTTAATGGCTGGAACTGCTGCTCTGGTTTCAGCTGTTGCCATAGCTCTAGTAAGATCCTATTTGACTTCCCATCTAATTTCCTTCCATCTGCTCTTGCCCGTATTAAATCAACCCACATCTGGGTCCTTGTAACCTGCATGGGGCCCTGTAAATTCTTGTGAACAACAGGTCTTATCTTTTTCCAAATTCTCATTGCTTCAGTCTCTCCAAAGTCTGCTAGTGTACGTGTCACCTCACTTATGGGATGCCCTAAGTGAGGGGAAAGAATGGCCATTAGAGACCCAAAGAGGGATGTAGGAGCCGTTTGAAGTACAATATTCCTCATCCCAGTAGTGAAAATCTCTTCATCTGGGCCCTAATTCTGTGGACTATAGATGGCATTTCTCATGCCTAGCTCTCGTAGCACCTGTTGGAGTTCAGCATATGTCTGCCATCTAACAGGAGAGGATGTTAGATCACCAGGATTGGGCCACACAGCACGAAGTGCAGCCTTGAGCCAATCGAGGAGGGAGTGACTCCCTGGGGTCTGATGTGCATTTTGTAATCGCTGCCTCAAGGCAGGCTGCACTGTCAGGGAAGCCAACTTTCCCATCTCTGATCCTGACAGAACAATTCCATCCACCCCTAAGTCCCACAGATGGAGAAGCCAAGCTGATATTGACTCTGAGGGCTTCTGCCTAAACTGGGAGCCCAAATCCACCAGCTCAGCCTGAGTGTAGGGGCGGAGCATAGAGGGCTCCACGACCTGGGGAGGGGGCTGCGCCTCTCCTTGGGGAACCTTCAGCTGCTGGGTCTTTATTTTCTTTACAACCACTGGGCGTGCTTTCAATACAGGAGGGGCCAGTGCCCCTGGCATCACCCCTTTATCCCTCCCCAGCTCCTCCATTTCTGGGGCTGATGGCACCTCTCTCTCCCCTCCCCCGAGTGCCTCCTCTGCTACAACCTTTACCTTTTCTATTGTACCTCGCAGCAATGCTATCTCAGTCTTCAGAACGTCTCTTACTTTCAGCTCAATGCTTCGCAGCTGACATTCTCGGACCACCTCTGCCTGTGCTTCCCTCAGGGGGTTCGTCTTTTTCCATGATGGCCTCTTCCTCCTTCAGAACACCTGGCAGCACTGCCATCTTGTCTCCAATGGCACCTTTCTGCCGGTGCTCTTGTATCAATGCCATCTCTTTCTTCAGGGAATCCACTAAAGTGTGCAACTCGCGTTCTCGTGCCACCTCCTTTCGCATCAATGCCATTTCTCTCCTCAGGGAATCCACAGACGTTTGCAGCTTGCATTCTCGTGCCGCCATTTCTTGGGTCTCCTCTGTAGACTTTTTTAATACTGTGAGAAGCAGCCAACCCACAGTCCCCGCTGTCTCACAGGCACTCTGCTTCTCAAAGGATATACTTATTATACCAAGGGCCACCCCTACAGCCTCAAGTTTCACCTCTACTAGCCTCCAGTCCTGGGGTGGGGCCCAGTCCTCTAGGAGGCAAGCCACCTCAGGCCACATACCCAGTGGGGGACAATCCACTGTCTCCCAATTAACAGGGGCAGCCCGCTGAAGCACCCCTCCCATAAGGGCAGCTTGTCTTTTTCCCTGGTCAACAATGAACCCTGCCGACTTTCGCCAGTTGTCTTGCCAATGGGTTTTAGCCCCGGGCAAGTTCGCTATGGATTCAATGTGACGAAAGAAATTGACAGCAGAACGTTCTTTGGGGTGAAAGGATTTATTACCCGGCTGGTTCTCTTGGCGGTAGATCCAGCACCAGCGTCTCTGCCTCCACGCAGAGCACTGGGCCGAGCTCTCCATACAGCAGAATAATAGCTTATTGCCTAAAGGTGTGGAAGCGGTAGCCTAGCAACAGGCCAGTCACATCATCAGGTGGATTTAAGTTCAGTGAGGATCCTGGCCATAGGAACCCCAACTGCCCCACACTCTATCAGAGTAGATTCTCCTCCCATCTTTGTAGACTCCCTTCTCTTTTTTGGTTTCATTTTGCATGGATGCCTTTCCGTCTGTCCCCCTACATCTTGCTTTGGTTTACAGAGACAGCTGCATCCAGACCTCCTCTTTTTACTGGTTTCGTGTGGGTGAATTCTTGACTGCCCTCCCATGTTGTGTGAGGCCTCTAGGCTCTGCTGTGAGCTAGTTTGGATGCTGGCTTCTGGCTGCCTTGGTCGCCCTGCTTGGGTTTTGCCTTGGCGTATGTAGTGGAGCTCTTGCTCTCTCCCTGGGCGTAGGCTCCGTCCTGGTTCTACCCTCCTGCTTTACATTATTTGTGAGGCCCAGGATCCTTAGCAGCCATCTGGGAGTGTCAGCCCAGTCTTTCCCTGGCAGTGTTTCCAAATCTGGCCCAGCCCCTGTTTTTATAAATTTTTACTGGAACACAGCCTTGCCTATTTATTTACATATTGTCTGGCTGTTTTGGGGCTAGAATGGCAGAATTGAGTATTTGCAATGGACATCATATGGCTACAAAGCCTCAAATATTTATTATCTGGCTATTTACAGAAAAATGTTGCCAACCCATTATAGAATATTTAACTATGGGACCTCCTCACATTGTCCTAATTAACTTTTCTTCCATAATATTTAAAGAGTAGGCTTGAGTTTCTTTTTCTCAGTCCTTAATGATCTTAGTGCATTGACCTCTAGGATCTGTCATGTGGCCACAAGGTGGAAACAACTCTGCCCAGTGCGTTTCCTCCCAGTGCCTTCACAGAAGATCCCCACCTGTGGACTGCTGCCTGGTACTGGTTTGCCAGCTGCAACACCAAAATCAGCACAGAGCAGATTCACCTCTAAGCTCTCAGTTAACTGAATTTGATCTGTCTCTTGACCATTCTTTTGTAGTTGAAATTCTTGTCTTTTGAAAATTCTTAAAGGAATAATTAACATTTGAGTCTCTTCTGAGTGCCTCTCACACATCCATGGAAAATACTGAAGAGAGAAGGTTTCCTCCACTGCATCCCCAGGGCTCGTGTGGGCCTGGCATTTAGCACATGTGTTTCATGAAATGTGTTGGGTGGATGATGGAGTGTCATGTGCAGCACTGGGCCGGTCTATTCTGGCAAGTTAAGGGGCCTCAGTGGCACAGGCCTGCTTCACAGAGCCTCCTTTTCCATTGCTTTCTTGTGACAGTCTGCCTTGTCTCATTTATGGCATAGAGCAAGGTCAGTCACTTTTCACCAGTAACCATTGATATTTTTTTCCCTTCCCCAGGCAGTGGTTATCATGGGTGTAGTCCTCCAAGGTGCCAACCTGTATGGTTACATCAGGTGCAAAGTGGGCAGCAGAAAGAATTTAACTAGCATGGCTACGTCTTACCTTGGGAAGCAGTTTTTAAGACAGGTAAGTCTTTTCTGGATGTGGGGGTAATTTTGATGTGGTCAGTGACTCATGCAATGATTTCTAATTCTTGTAGTTTAATTTTTATGACATACTTTAAAAACCTTTTAAGGCACATATTTAAATATGAGATGATGAAGATAAAGTTATTTTAATTATTCTTTGGAGATTTGTAGTAATTTGTTATTCCCACTTGTCCGCTACCAAATGCAATGGGGTAGTCTTTTCCTACATATATGTATATATCAATAACAATATTATATACACAGCAGTGATAGTAGTGTAACTCCATTCGGCTTCCTGGACCCGATTCCAGTGTATGTAAGTATGTGGAAGGAGGTCTTCCCACACATAATAACACCGAGCAATTTTCAAACACCAGCAGGGTGTGCAGGAACTCAATTCTGATGCTATCTGCGCAGACAGCACCAGATTTCCCAGGTTATGGGCTCGGTCTACAAGACTGCCCTCCCCTCTACCCACCACTCCAGGTGCGGGTTGCAAGCTCCAGGCAAGTTACCTGTGCTTCTGAACTACCAGCCACCGATTGGAGGTTCCCAGGACCTCCCCCCTTGGTTCAATTAATTTGCTAGAACAGCTCACAGAACTCAGGAAAACACTTAACATTTACCAGTGTAACATGGGGGTGTCGGGGGGGGGTGGAAGCAGTGTTCCTGGAGTGGGACAAATAAACCCATGTGACCAAAGTCAGTCTAAAAAAAAGGCTAGATTGGGAGAAACCTGTTTATTGCTCACAATGAGGCCCCGGTCTCTTCTTCCCATCTGGCCACCTCTCTGTCTCTCCTTATCCTGGTGTGCATGCTCGCCTCTCCACCCTCCCCTTCTGGGAGAAACTCCCCTGGCAGATCCCCAGCGACTGACAGGTGACAGACCAATCATACAACAGAGGGGAGGAGAGACCAGCCCCTCTCCACCCCTAGTCTCCTAGGCCTTGGGAAGAAATACCTATTGATGTGTAAATGGACTAAGGCCAGGTGAGAGACTCTGGAAATACTGCAACTTTACCTCACAACTAGTTTGATAAAGGATACCATAAGGATACAAGTTAACAGCCCGATGAAGAGATACATAGGGCAAGGTCCCAAATAAAGGAGCTTCTGCCCTCGTGGAGCTTAGGGCCTGGCAGGCACATGGAGGTGTTCTGTTGCCCAAGCATAGAAGCTCTCTCCGACTGCAAAACAGGATCCAACAGAGCAGAGCAGGCAGAGGAGAGCAGAGAGAGTGCCAGTGACCTCTTCTCTCTGGTTCTGTGAGGGCTTCATTGCATAGTTGTGATTGACTAAATTATTAGCCATTGGCTGATTCAGCCTCCAGCCCCTGCCTGGGGTGAGGGTCTAAACGTCTCATTAACATGACAAGACACCCATTTCACCTTTAAGGCTCTGAAGGGTTTTCAGCAGCTGTGGATGAAGACCAAAATACCTGGGAAATTTGGTTGTATCAGTGACCAAATTCGTATTTCTTATGATTCATTACATCACAGTAGGACATTTCATAAATGTATTGTCAGTGTTCTGAAACTTTTAAAACTAGAGGGATAAACTGTCATTCATATTTTATTTTTAAACTTATTTTAAACAACTTATTTAAAAGAAATTACCTTAAGTTGCTTTCCAGTAGTTCTGGTGGCTCTAAATGAACAGTTTTGAAGAATGCATATTGTGTGATTTTAGGGTTTGTAGGAAGAACAAGTAGAAACATAGACTCTGTCTTGCAAGATTTTTAAAGTACTCAGACTTTTTTTTTTAAAGAAAATACAGGTTTTACCACAGTTACCTAATAAATTGTTTAAATCAGGGTTTTCAGTGGGTAAGTGGTATTCATAGTGAATTGTCGATCACATCTGTTGGGAACTGACTAGGTCTTTGTATGAGGGTGTCGCACCTTTGTTTAGTGCAGTAGGTTGGGTGAGGATTGTTATACGATGTCGATTTTTAACATTGAATGTAAGGTAATGGAACTGGCTCTGCTTACATACATTACAATAAATACTACAAATAAATGTTTTTCTAGTGCTTTGGAGTCGGGTAGGTTATGAAAATAGATTTTAATACTAAGGAGTTCTTTCTCTTGCAGAACACTGGAGATGATCAGACTTCCTGAAGAGCAAGCAGAAGCTTACATGTTCTGTTAAATTGGGGGACTGCTGAAGAGTCTTGACGGAACCTTTTAGAGCCCAGTACATGTCAGAAAGAGGAGTGCTTGGTTTGTTTTTCCATTTTAAAATTTACTTTAAGGAAAAGTAGTTCTCACATTTTTTTTTTCTTTTAGCACTTAGAGCTTGAAAGTACTGTGTTGCTAGAAACATTGTTAAAGTTTGTTCATGTTTTACATGTGTTTGCACATAGTGATGTCATGTCCGTATATCCCAAATTAATCAAAGTGTGTTCATGTACATATGTAATGGAAACCTTCGTGTTTTGATCCATAGAACATAAAAGGATATTCTTAGTCTGTCTCAAAACTCTTATGTGTTTACACTTATTTTTATAGATTATTTTCATAAAGTTTTGCTTCTTTGGTTAAGAGTGAGCACTTTGGCTTATGTATAAGTTAGAAATTATTGTTAATTTTGCAACTTAATAGATATACTTCATGATGAAACTTATCCTAGGCATTCACAGGTAGGAAAAACCAAATTTGGGCCAGATATTAATGAGTTTCTAAAATTTTGTTTATTTTTATTTGTAACAAGTCATATACTTGAGGCCCAATTGATGTAAATGGAATTTTCTTAGTTTATGTTTTAAGGGATACCTAGATATTGCTGCTGTTCTATTTATTTTTCGGACATAGCCAGATTTTACTTGTATCTCCTTGGAAGCTCTTCAGTGGTCCTTGGCCTAATGAAATCTATCTTTTGCCACTAAAAAAATATTATTCTTATGTCATAGTGAGAATAATCATTTAAATACTTGGCATAATAAATGCCTCAAAGACATTTTATTTTATGAATCAAGTTCTTTTTCTTGCTGTAAGGGGGATATTGTGAATCAAGCATTTGTATTAATGGTATTTCTTAAGACAAAGCAATATATGTTAATCTACAAACTGTTGTAGGCATTTGTAAGTTCTGTTGTAGATATTGTAAACTTTGTTGAAGTCTTTTAATCAACAGATTATTTTGTGAATGTATTTATACATTGTTAAAAATTTTGAAAAGATGTTCAGTTTGAATGAATAGGTGACTTTATTGGAGTGATAGCTTGAAGGTGCATAACTTTATATTTGTATAAAACACTACTGTTTACAAAGCACTTTGACATGTGTAATCTCATTTCATCCTCATGACAAACCAGTTACGTGTGATACCTATTTACAGATGATGAAATGGAACTTCAGTTACTGAGTGCCCAGGGAAACAGATTACAGGAAGACCCATCAGAATGTATTACTGTTTTTAGAGGAAATACTGGTCTTGAAATGTCTTTTCCTTTCTTAAGAATCATTCATTTATTAAGTGCTTGTTTGCCATTTTACTTATACTCATCTGGTCAGGAGAGTTGTTACTGCATAAAGATGTTTTTATGTAACCTGAAAGTCTGATCTGCATCTTTAGAGTTGACCGCCTGACCTGACACATTGGTATAGTTCTTGAGGTAACTATGTTATTATTTGAACCTGCAGTCCTAAACCAGATATGAATTGAATTTTGGAATATGCATGTGGCAGAAGCTACCACTTTTCTTCCCCCATTTTTCTCTTCTACAAGTTTCCCACTTACTAGCTCGGACACGACAACAAAGACAGCTTTTCCCAGGTTTCTTGTGGCATCTTGGTGTGGCCACAGGAGTGAATTCTGCCAGTGGATACACTTCCAGGAAGTATTCTTACAAGGAGGGGCATACCCACCCCTTCCCCTTTTTACATTCCTGCTAGGTGAAATGTAGACAGACTGAGATTACACATCTGCCTTGGACTATGGGGTGGAAACCTTGTTTTATGAGTAATAGAGAAATAAGGTATAGAGTTTGTCTGAGTTCCCTCCGATGGGGCTAGTAGCCCTGAACTGCCTATGTGAATTTTTAAGTGAGAAACAAACTCCTGTCTTGTTTAGGTGTTATTATCGTTTTGGCTTTTCTGTTGCTACAGCCTAACTGAATTCTTATCAATACAATATATTTTGACATCCCCCATAATTGTTTCCATTAGTGTAGTGTTTGAGATGTAATAGTTCAGTAAACACATATTTGCCCTTTTCTCTGTGTGATTAAGCTAATATTACAGGTGCTAACAAATTCCACCGTTCAGATGCTGTTGCTGCATAAAAAGTCACCCCAAAACTTAGTGGTGTAAAATGGTCGTTGTATTATGCCTACACATGCTGTGGGACAGGAATTTGGATGGAGCCCGGAGGGGACAGCTTTTGTCCCCTACACAGTATCTGAGCTCAGCTGAGATTAGAAGGCCAGGCTCTGCATGCCAGCTCAGGGCGGGAAGCCTGAGAAGCGATGTTGGCTGTCAGCTGGGACCTCAACTTGGTGGCTGTTGGAACACATACATCTGTGACCTGTTTGTGAAGTGTCTCTGTGTAGGCACGTTTGGGCTTCTTCACAAGGGGCAGCTGTGTCCTAAGTGTGGGCTTCCCTAGGGAGCAAGAGAAGGGCATGGTGTTTTTATGACTGGTCTTGGAATTCACATGTCACCTCTGCCATACTCGGTTGCTTGGTTGAAGCAGCTGCCAAGGTCCCCCGAATTCAAGGGAAGAGTATATAGACCCAAGCTTGGTGAGAAGACTGTTAAGGTGACATTACAAGAGTATAAGGGATGGGAGAGATTACTGCAGCCGTCTCTGGAAAGTGAAACCTGCCACACCTACTTTAATCATTTCAAGACTGAAAAATTACTTGGAAGAGATTGAGGGTAATAAGTGTTGTTTTCCCATTTATCTTTCCTGGGTCAGCCTTGAGTATAAGTGAATTGGCTGAATGCTGCAGTGAAAATGAAAGCAGGATCTTACTCTTCCATCCACACCTCTAAAATAAATAGGCAGGGGTGTGTGTGTGTGGAGGTGTGGCATAGTGACGCCACTGTGGTATGGGTACTGTGATACTTTTAAATTTGTGTGACTCTTCAGAGCTTATCAGAGTTCTTATACATCTATTATCTTACATGATTCCTCCCAGAGCCTTTAGTGAGGGGAAGGACCGCCGATAGCCTCATATTACAGATGCATAACTAAGACTGAGATAAGTAAAATAATTTACCCATGGTCACATGTAGCAGAGATAGTAATACTCGCCAGATATTCCATTTGTTCTCCTGTATTTCCCAGCCCCTGTAATTTATTGAGGCCATGTGATATTTATGGTCCTGAAATGTGAGTGAAAGTGACCAGTGTCATTTCTGGATGAGGAAGGGGAAACTGAGGTGAGATTCTCTAGTCTTCTTCCCCTTTGCTCTGTGGTAACCGGTGGCGCTCAAGATGCTGGAGCCTCGGTCAGCCCGAGTCCCTGGGTGACTTGAAGAGCAGAATCCCCCTGCCTACTCCTGTTGGACATACAGCATAAGTGAGAAATGGACTTGTGGTGTGTTAAGTCACTTGATTTCCTGGTCAATTTGTTGCCATAACATAATAGCCTATTCTGACTAATATGGTTGTACAACTGAGTAAGTAATGTGAAGAAAACTGTTGAGTCCTAATTTAGTAATCTTTCCACTGCTCCAGCTGTTTTTTGAAAGAAAGAAATTGGATTCTTGTCCCTAAGTGCAAAGTTGCCAGTTCTGGTGGGGCCAGCCAGGCAAAGTTTACCAGCTGAATCTGTGAACTAGGAGAGTTCACACTCCGTCTAAAGGGATCAATCACTTCCAGCCATTTGCTGTCACTCAGGATTGTGGTTTCTGTGTTGCTAGGTTTTTTAGTTTTTCAAGAAAAATGGAAGATCTAGATGTTTATATGAAATCTGATCTTTTAACTCCTGTAAATTATATTTAAAGAGAAGAAAGGAACGTGAAGCCAAAGTGAATATATTTGCAGGTAAGATTGAACTGTGTCAACTTTTGCAATGATTTTCAAAACTTTTCATTCTTGTGGAACTCTTCTAAGTCTTGTGTCGAAGGCTAGTATCTATAATAAAGCAGAGCCGCTCTAGTGGAAACAGGACCAGAGGGTCTGGGATCACGCACTCAGCCCTAACTACCAGTTTCCTCCTAGCCACTGTTTGCAAACCACTGCCAGGAAAGGAGAACCTGTCCCTGGTTTTGAAGAACACATTCTAAAATTGTTTGTTAAATGTACTTTTCAGGTAAAAATAAGTAGAAATAATATCTAATTCTTGTGAGAAGCAATAGGCACTCCTAAAGCCTTTAAATTGTCATTCTCAATAAGGAAGAATATAATTTCCAAAAAAAGTTATAATTTAATGTCATATAACTTTTCCCTACTATGATTAATTAAAAAAAAATTAAAGTACTCAAGGGTCAGAAAATCAAGTTGTACAGAAAGGCCACAGTCTTGCTCTCAGTTATGCTCCAGGAGCAAACATCTTCAGCTGCTTCTGTCTTTATATTTTGGGATATTTACTTATGTACCTCTAAATAATATGCTTATAGTGCTTACAGTGTTTCTTGCCTTGCCAAATCGATACATTAGCTATTGACTTCCTGCTATGAAAAATGATGATTTAACTTACACCTCCCCCACTTGCAGTTTGAGCACTGTTTTTTTGTCCAATTGGTTATAATATTGAAGGCTTAACATAAACCCTTATTCTTTATTCCATCAGTTATCTGTAGCAACTGTTAATTCCTTCTATTAGTAATGTGTTCTACTGCATGTAGCCAAAAATCCTACGAACAGTAGTGGCTTAAACAAAAAAAGGCTTTGTATTGTTCTCCAAAGGAAATCTGGAAGTAGACAGTTGGGATGGATGCAGATCCTAAACAATTCCTTAGCTGGTTTTTGTCTTCATGCTTATTGCCTTGGGTCACAAGATGCCTGTCACAGCTGAAGATGACTCATCTACTTTCAAGGGGGGAAGAGGATTGGAGGATTAGTTGCATCTTTTATCAGAAAAGCAGAAGCTTTCTCAAGTCATCGGAGACTTGGTTTTTACATCTCATTAGGCAAAATGATGTCATTCAGGTGTAATGGAAGTCCGGGAAAGGAGGTACTTGGGTACGCATGCTGCTGCTTTGAATACAAGTGATGCTTTGTTAGGGAAAAAGAGAGGGACATTGGGTTGGCAACTGGCAGTGTGAACCACTTCTCAGTTGGGCTTCATATAGAGGATACCAGCTGCTGTGGTGGCTCATGCTCTCAGTGTTATTTCTACAATAAATAAATAGCCTTCGATCTGGACAGTTTTTTTAAGCCAACTTGTGGTACAAAACCATTAAACACAACTTGGTAAGATAGTTTTGTGAGGGTATAGACTGACTTTACTGTGATCCAGGGGTTGGATTTAGCATATGCAGAGCAGTGGTTCTCATGGAGATGGTGCAAACCCCAAGGGAGTGTTTTTGTAATTTGGGGAAGGAAGGGGTGATTAACACAATGACTGGTCACTTTAATGGTGATATCTTAGTGGGTGGAGCCTTGGAATGGCAGGTGCTTGTAAAGCATAGGATGGTTCTACACAGTCAAAAGTCCTGCATCTCTAGTAACTTCTATTTATTCCACTGAATAATTACCTGACAATTGTTTGTAATGAGAAAGGAAAATTAACCCCTGACAGCTGGAATCTGGAAGCTGACCTGACTAACAGGCTGTGGTGTTGAGTATAAACAATTTTATACAACACTGACATCTGACAAGGCTGTTCTGTGACTGTGATGGAGCAAGGCGAAAATAAGGGCACTCTGTAGTCAGTTTGAAACATAGAAATAAGATTACTCTGCAAACCACAAGAGTGAGCAAACAGTCCTCCTGGCTTACATGAGTGATGGCTGCTGCTTTACTAACTACAGCTTTAGACCACTCTGTTCCTCTTACCCCCTAGATTAAAATTAAGATATCTACTTGTAGAATTGCTCTGCTTTCTGAAAGTACCCAATATAGAGTAAACCTATGATTCATGCAACCTGTCTTGAAATCATCTAACACAAGCCCAAATCCTATGATAACCCTTTCCTAGCATCTGCTTACTGAGACCCCCTCCAACCCTCATGGTGTGGGGTCTCCCTTGTGCAAAAAGTGCTGATAAACCCAAATTGGTTCGACCACAGATCTGCTACTCATGATCTCTAGCTGGTGAACATTGGCAATGATTATCTGAGCTTGGACTATAAGTCCATTTTACATACAGAAACTCCGTTTTACATCTTTTTGTGGATCTGTAATACTTATCAAAAATGCAACTGTCAAATGAGGGAAGTTTGTACTCCATGTATAATTTGGTACATTACCAAGAGTTTTTCACCATTTTGAAAACTTCTGTCACCAGTGGCAGCATTGCTCATAACATTTGAATTGAGAGTCAAAACTACTGCAGCTGCATTAGTTTGCATTTGCAGTGGCTACATTCATAATAATTACATGCACATAAATGCATCTGACTTGTGTCTTCAGTAGTTGTGGCCATTTATTTTCATATTGAATTATGTATTATAAGATGCTTCCTTTTATTTCTCCTTTATATTACAGTTATACATTGATTAAAAATATGCCTGAGGTAAGATACATTGTCTAAGGTTTTTAGAAAAATAAAGTGATTGAAAAATATTTGTAATAAAAAGTGGCTGTGGGTCTGAAGAGGTGGGAAACACTGGTTTTCAGTCACTGATGGACAGTCTGTCCCTTAGCCCCTCTTCACTCAGGTGGAATTGGAGAGCAGATAGGTTTGAGCTTATACTCTGGTTTTCTGACATTCTGTTGTTTACTGAAGAGGATGCTATAGACTGGAGACAAGTGCTGACATTCTCCCATGACATTTGAGAAGCCAAACAATTTTGATGTAAGTGGAATGATAATGTCCTAAGTGAATTCAGTATATGCTGATTGCATTTAAGGATTTAAGGGAAATCCTATGTATTCCACTTTTTAATTAAAAGAAATCCTGGAGAAATATTTTGAGGATGGTGGAGTAAGGATCTCCGAAAATCTGATCCTCCATAAAAGCAATGAAAACACTAGCAGAAATAGCCAAAACTAACTGTTTTAAACTTCAGAAATTAACCAAAGGATTACAACAATTTGAGGAACATGTATTCAGGAAAAATGGTTGAATCTCTGTAAGAACATTAAATGTTGTGGTGTTTTAACTTGTCCTCATCCCATTCCTCTCTCCCCAGCTCTCTGGTAGTCTTGAAAATCAGCAACCTTGAACCACAGTAGTTGTGAAAGCAAGCAGCCCATCAGCTACTAGATGGTTTGGAATTTCCCTGAGTGGGTTTGGAGTTAATCCAAGAAGTCCATCCTCAGAGAATTGTCACCCTAGAAAAGTCCCAATCACAGGGCTAATCTTTAACCTACCTCAGTGAGAAAAGCCCTACCCTCAGGTTGTTTGTTGGAAATAATCAGTGGCAACTGTTTGAACAGCACAGCTGCTTGAGGTGGTGATACAAGTTGGGGCAAACGAGGCTGGTCAAGAAACTTAAAAAAATACGGGGACTGAGATGTCTATAGGAGGTTTTGAAAAACCCCAATATTTTCCTGGGGATAAAGGGCATTTCTTAGATGCCCAAGAAAGACCTGAAAAGGCCCTACCCTCAGTTTGGGATGATCTCAAGGCTCTGCACAGACAGGAAATACAGGCTTAGGCAGAGCTGTAAATTGCTGGAGTGTTGAAGATGTGCCCCAAAACACATAAGCCTCTCAGCAAAGAGTGGGAGACATTGTTTCAGGTGCTGAAGAGTAAGCTGAATAGAGGTTTCAGTGGCTACACATGACAAAGAATACAGACTTTATAGAATTAGGTTAGAAAAGTCACTAAAAAACCCTTCCACAACAAAACTTAGAAGGAGGGGGCAACAAATCTGATCTTTAGGGTTGCCACCTTATATTATTTAAACTGCCCAGCCTTCAACAAAAAGTGAGGCATGCAAAGAAACAAGAAAGTATGACTTGTACACAGGGAGAAAACAAAATATGCAAACCTTAAATTAATGGCAGTCTTTCAATGAACTGTCTTAAATATATTTAAAGAGCTAAAGGAAACATGGACAAAGAACTAAAAATTAGGAAAATGATTTATGAACAAGTAAAGAGATCATTATAAAAAGGAGCCAATTAGAAATTTTGGAATTGAGAAGTACAATGACTGCCATGAAAAATTCATTAAAGGAGTTAACAGCTTTGAGCAGTCAAATGAAAGAATCAGAAAACTTGAAAATAGGAATTGTAATTACCCAGTTGAGCAGAAAGAGAAAAGAACGAAGACATGTGATCATAGCCAAAGGTACCTGTGGGACACCATCAATAATATCAATATAAATGTTATGGGTGTCCCAGAAAGAGAGAAAGGGATAGAAAGAATATTAATGGCTGGAAACTCCCCAAATTTGATACAGACTTGAAAAAAAAGGACACATCCAAGAAGCTCAACAGATTTAAGTAGGATAGACTCAAAGAGATCCACGTCATAGTCAGACTGCCCAAAGCCAATGACAGAATATCAAAAGCAGCAAACGAAAACCCATCACTTATAAAGGATGCTCAGTAAGATCAAAACCTTATTTCTCATCAGAAACCATGAATTTAGAAAGCTGAAGACGACATATTGAAAATAAACTAAAAAAAATTGTTACAAGAGATTAAGACATTACATATTGATGAAAAGCTCAGTCCATCAGGAAGACATAACAATTATAAACATATATGCATTTGACAGCTGAGCCCCAAAATGCATGCAGCAAAAGCTGAGACAAAGGAGAAATAGACAAACGTTATTATTACTGATGACTCGCTATTAATAATTTTTAATGACTGAGATAATCTAGGTAAAACATTCAGCATAGTCCCAGATGCATGGTAAGCACTTGATAATGTTTAACTGTTATTTAGAAAAATTGAGTTGTTTTTTAAGTTGGAGACTTCAATATCTCACTTTTAATAATGGATAGATGAACTAGGCAGAACAAGGAAATAGAGGATTTCACAGCACTATAAATCAACTAGATCTAACAGACTTCTATAAAGCATTCTACCCAAGAACAGCAAATACACATTCTGCTCATGTGCACATGGAACACTCTCAAGGGTAGACCAGATGTTAGACCGTAAAACAGTCCTCAAAATTCTAAAAAGACTAAAGCCATACAAAGTATGTTCTTTGGTCATGATGGAATTAAATTAGAAATCAACAACAGAAAGAAATTTTGGAAATTCACAAATAATGTGGAACTTAACACACTGAATAACCAATAGATCAAAGAAGAAATAACAAGGAAAATTAGAAAATACTTTGATGAAATGGGAACAACATAGCAAAACTTATGGGATACAGGCATAACAGTGGTTAGAAGGAAATTTGAAACTATAAATTACTATATTAAAAAACAAGACATTCATTGCTGGTGGGAATGTAAAATGGCAGAGCCACTTGGAAAGATAGTTTGGTCGTGAACGTGCTCCTACCATATGATCCAGCAGCTGAGCTCCTAGGTATTTATACAAATGAAATGAAGTATGTCCCCACAAAAACCTGCATATGGATATTGACAGTAGTTTTATTCATAACTGTCCCCAAATTGGAAGTAACCAAGATGTCCTTTAGTATGTGAGTGAATAATTAAATGGTGGTACATCCAGACAGTGGAATATTATTCAGCACTAAAAAGAAATGAGCTATCAAGCTGTGAAAAGACACAGGAAATTTAAATGCATACATAGGTGAAAGAAGCCAATCTGAAAAGGCTACATACTACATGATTCCCACTATATGACTTCTGGGAAAAACAAAACTAGAGACAATAAAATGATCAGCGGTTGCTGAGGATTGGGGAAAGGATGAATAGGCAGAGCACAGAGGATTTTTAGGGCAGTGAAAACATTCTTATAATGGACACATGTCATTATACATTTGTCCAAATCCATGGAATGTAAAACACCAAGAGTGAACAGTTGGTGAACTGGACTTTGGGTAACTATGAAGTGTCAATGTAAGTTCATCAATTCTAACAAATTAATGACTTCTGTGGAGAATGTAGATCATGGGGAAGGTTACGTAGGGCAGGAACTATATTGGAAATCTTTGTACCTTTCAATTTTGCTGCAGATCTAAAACTACTTTAAAAATTTCTAAAACTACTTCATATGAAAAACGAGGAGTCAATAGTCTAATCAATAGAAATTAGAAATTAATAGTCTAATCTTTCACCTCAGGAAACTGGAAAAGGAGCAAAGAAAATCCAAAGTAAACAAGGAAGGAGATACTAAAGATTAGAGGGGAAATAAAAGAACAATAGAAAAACAATAGAGAAAATCAGCAAAACCAAAAATTGGTTCTTTGAAAGGAACAACAAAATTGACAAACCTTTAGCTAAGCTGACAAGAAAAAGAAGACTAAAATTACTAAAACCAGGAATGAAAGGGAATGTCACTAGTGTGAAAAGCAATCCTTATTGAATATTTTGTAAAGTGAATGGCTGTCCCAATAAAATATAAATAACTTTACACCTATCTGTGTCCTTAACGTTCTGTTATATAAGCATTCAAACATTGCGCTTTCTCCAAAAAGTGCTTTCCATGATTTTCATCCTCACAACATTCTTAGAATGCAGATGTATATAAGGAAAGGTACTCATGAAGAACTTGGGTTTGATTCAGGCAGAGCTGGGTTGTAGATTGAATTCTATGTCCTGGTTTGGACTTTAAACAAGTTGCTTATCCTGTCTTTATAGCTGAGGCAGTAAACTGAGAGTCATAAGTATGACTCTTTTTGGGGGGGAGGGATTCATACGGATTAAATGAGATACTCCATGTACAATATTCAGCATAGTCCCAAATCATATGCTAAACATTCAATAATGACAACTTCTTCAGAAGGGAAAACAGCATTACTTAGCTAGTTAAAGGTAGAGCAGTCAGGAAATCTAACCCATATTTGCGTGGCTTTTCTGTAATGTAGATTCCCATCCAGTTTATGGCATGGAGAATTCAAATGTAGCAAAGCTGTCAGTTGCAGGAAAGATTGCTGATTATCTTATTTTTTATTTTGCCTAGAACAAGTTGGAGATTGTAACATTATGAGCAGGTAACTTGCTATAGTGTTCATTTTTAATTTATTTTATATTTAAAGCACATCATGTTCTTTTGAGATAGTTATTGAAATCCAACAATGCTCTAATCAGCAGCCTTCATACTTGTAAACATTTCTTCTAGGTTGCCTTACTCTGCGCACCCTTCTCCTTTTTGCTTGTAACTTGCTCGTCTTCCACTAGATGGCAATACACAAACATAAAATGTAGATGAAGCAGCCACACTTACAGCACCTTATTTACTTGGTTTAAAGGAGCCTTGAGCAGGGCTGCCGCCACTAAGAGCTGAGTGGGGATCCTTGTAGTACAATGTTTCTGTTTTTGGGTTTCTGCTGGCATCTGTTTCCAGCTCCTGATGCTATTTGCCACTTTTTCCCTTGGGATGAAGGCTCAAAGGTTTTTTAAGCAGTAAATGAAATCAGAAGGGTGGGGTCCTAATCTGATAGGATTGGTGGCTTCTGATAAACAGGAAAAGACCTCCACATGCATGCACCAAGGGAAGGCCACGTTAGGACACAGTGAGAAGGTGGTCATCTGCCTGCCCAGAAGAGAGCCCTCACCAGAACTGAGTTGACGGTCTGATCTTGGACTTCCAGCTTTCACAACTGTGACAACTAGATTTCTGTTGTTTAAGCCACTGGTCTGTGGTGGTGTGTTATGGCAGCCCAAGCAGACTAACATTGTACTTATTGTAGGCAACTGTAATATTTTGAAGTTTGTCCAATAGAGGATATAAAACAATCCAGAGACACATGAAGGAAATACTAAGTTTCATGAAGGTGTTTCCAGCTCCAGGAAGAAATCGAAAAAGGGTGTTCTAAGTCAAAGGAATTGGCTGTGCAAAGGAGCGGACAGTGGCAAGCAGGTGTGTGTGCTCACACACACCCCAAAACCCTGAGAGATACTTGGCTCTCCAAATGAGCCAAGCTCCCTCCAGAGAAGCTTTGTCGTGTGCACAGAGCACCTTTTAGATATTTTAGATATTCATCTTTTCTTTGTTTCAACATGTGTTGAAAATACCTTCTTCCAGTCTAAAACTTCACTTTTGTTTAGGGTGTTTTTTGACTTCCAGTTTTCTTTTTTTTCCTAATGTAGTCAAATATACTAACCTTTCCTTTTTATCGTTTGACTTTTCATTATTCATTTAAAACACTTTTTCCTTAAACAGTGCCTGATACTGTATGTTCTTTTAAAATGTTAAAATGCTACTTTTCATATTTAGCTTTTTAAATAATCCATAATTTATTTTGGTGTACAGTGTGAGGTAGGGATCCCATTTAATCTTTTCCCCATATAGACAGCCAGTTGTCTCAGCACCTTGCACTACATAGTTCAGATTATTTTTCACTGATTTGTAATGCTGCTACTCTCAAATACCAAGTATGCCATGTGCACAGGGCTGTTTTTCTTGTATATTTGAAGGGGATATACATATATTGTGGATAATAATCCTTTGCCATTTAAAGATATTGCAAATGTTTTGTCTCACTTTGAAATTCTGATGAACAGAAGTTTTAAATTTTAATGTTAAAATTATGAATTTTTTATAGTTTTTTTATGTGTCATATATCTTACTCTAAGGATATAAAGATATTTTCCTTAAAGTTTCATAATGTTGTTTTTTACATTTATGTTTTTAAACCTTTAAGGTTAACTTTTTTGTATGGTGCTGGGTACCAAATCAATTGTATTATTTCCTCACATTTTTTCTTTCCTTCCTTTCCTTGCTGTGTTTATTGTGGGAAGAATATACTCCACTTCCCCACTGTCTTTGAACTTAGCCATGTGACTTTGTTTTGGTGAATAGAATGTGAGCAAATTAATATATGCCCCATCCAACAAGAGACTTTAAATGTGCTATGGTTTGGCTTACCCTTTTGTATTCCGTACCTGCAACATGAGAAGTTCATGGCCCAGGTAGGCACTCCTCAGAGAGCAAGAAACTCAGAGAGCAGACCTGAATCTGAGCTGATGTATACCATAGCTGACTTACAGACCTGTGTGTGAGAAATAAATACTGCTTGTTGTAAGCTACCAAGAATTTGGGGGATGTTTGTTATATAGCATCAATGCAGCAACACGGCAGACTAATAACACAAGATTTAATTTCTTTATATTTTCAATATGAATAATCAATTATTGAAATGTCCATCCATTACACATTGATCTCCAATACCAACTGTATCATAAATTAAGTTTCTCTATGTATGTGGGTCTATTTTTGGGCTCTCTTTTCAGGTCCATTTCTCTATTTGAATATCTCTGTACCAGCACCATGCTAACTTAATTCATATAGATTAATATGTAATAATTACTAAATCTTGTTAGGAACATTCCCATAACTTAGTCCTTCTTTAGAAGCATTACGGGGTTTCTTTTTGGCCTTCTTCCATATAAATTTTAGAGTCAGCTTGTTACGTACAAAAAACCCTATTGATTTTCATTGGAACTTCACTGAAACTGTATATTGGTAGGGGAACCTCTCATCTTTGCAAAATTGAGTCTTCTGATTCATGAACATTATGCATATCTTCATTCCTTGGTTTCTTTCAGTAAAGTTGTTGTAATTTTTTCCATAGAGGCCTTTTATATGCTTGTTTGTTAGCTTTATTGTTAGTTACTTTTCTTTTTTGTTGCCAACATAAACAAGTGTTACTTTCACAGTCACGTTTTCTAAATGTGTTTTAACTGTACATACATTAGGATTTCTGTGTAGCTGCTTTGGGACTTCTTTGTAGACAACCATACAAATTGCAGATAAAGACAAATTTGTTTCTTCATTTCTAATTTTTATATTATTTATTTAATTAGGCATTCTGCACTGATTAGGCACTCTAGTATAACGTTGCAAAGATGGGGTGATAGCATAATACTGTTCCTAATATTAAAGGGAATGCTTTTAACATTTTACCATATGATATCTGCCATAGGATTTTTGTAGATACATTGTTTTTTATGAAGATAAGGAAGGTCCTATCTATTCCTAGGTTGCTGAAAGACTGTCACAAGCAGCTGATGAATGTTATTAAAATTTTTTTTCTTCATTCATTATGAAGATCATTTTGTTTTTCTCTTTTAGTGGTGAGTTGTATTAATGTTGTAATGTCAACCTAACCTTACATTCATAGGATCAATACAATGTGTTCATGATAACCTTGCCATTTTTATATAGAGCTGGATTGGGTTTGCTTCCACACTTTAAAAGAATTTTTTCATCTACGTTTACAAGTGAGATCGATCCAAAATGTTACTTTTTCAAACTGTCCTGTTGAATTTCAATGTCAAGGGTATGATTGCCTTGTGAAGTGAGTTGCCAGGCACTCCCTCTTTCTCTAGATCATAGACTCCTTTGTGTAACACTGGAAATATTGTTTCTTTAGTGATTGGTAGTGCTTGCTGGAACCACTGCTTGAGCCTGGTGTTTTCTTTGTGGGAAGTCATCGGGGTTATGTTGGCCTCATAAAATGAGTTTGGGATACTTCTTTTTCATTCCTCTGGAACAATTTGTGCAAAATGTAGACTATCTGTTTCTTGAATGTTTGGTAGAAACTGCTTGTAAAACTCTAGGCATGGTGATAGTGTGTGCATATGTGTTTTAAATTCCTGATTCAGTTACTTTTATTGTTAGTCTGTTCAGGCTTTCTAATTTTCTTGACTCTGTTTGGTTTCTATAAATTTTCTTTTATAATTTATTTTGGTATCATTAATCTACAATTATATGTGCAATATTATGGTTATTAAACTACCCCCTTCATCAGGTCCCCCCCACCTACCCCATTACAGTCACTGTCCATCAGCGTATTGAGATGCTATAGAATCACTACTTGTCTTCTCTGAGTTGTACAGCCCTCCCTGTGCCCCCCCAATATTACGTCTGCTAATTGTAATGCCCCTTTTTCCCCCTTATCCCTCCCTTCCCACCCATCTTCCCCAGTCCCTTTCCCTTTGGTAACTATTAGTCCGTTCTTGGGTTCTGTGAGTCTGCTACTGTTTTGTTCCTTCAGTTTTTTTCTTTGTTCTTATACTCCACATATGAGTGAAATCATTTGATACTTGTCTTTTTCGGCTTGGCTTCTTTCTTTTTTTTTTTTTAATATAATTTATTTTATTATCATTAATTTACAATTACATGTGCAATATTACGATTATTAAACTACCCCTTCATCAGGTCCCCCCCACCAACCCCATTACAGTCACTGTCCATCAGCGTAGTTAGATGCTATAGAATCACTACTTGTCTTCTCTGAGTTGTACTGCCCTCCCCGTGCCCCCCCAACATTACCTCTGCCAATCGTAATGCCCCTTTTTCCCTCTTATCCCTCCCTTCCCGCCCATTTTCCCCAGTCCCTTTCCTTTGGTAACTATTAGTCCGTTCTTGGGTTCTGTGAGTCTGCTGCTGTTTTGTTCCTTCAGTTTTTTTCTTTGTTCTTATACTCCACATATGAGTGAAATCATTTGATACTTGTCTTTTTCGGCTTGGCTTATTTCACTGAGCATAATACCCTCTAGCTCCATCCATGTTGCAAATGGTAGGATTTGCTTTCTTCTTATGGCTGAATAAATTCCATTGTGTATATGTACCACCTCTTCTTTATCCATTCATCTACTGATGGACACTTAGGTTGCTTCCATTTCTTGGCTATTGTAAATAGTGCTGCGATAAACATAGGCGTGCATATGTCTTTTTCAAACTGGGCTGCTGCATTCTTAGGGTAAATTCCTAGGAGTGGGATTCCTGGGTCAAATGGTATTTCTATTTTGAGTTTTTTGAGGAATCTCCATACTGCTTTCCACAATGGTTGAACTAATTTGCATTCCCACCAGCAGTGTAGGAGGGTTCCCTTTTCTCCACATCCTCGCCAACATTTGTTGTTGTTTGTGTTTTGGATGTTGGCCATCCTCACTGGTGTGAGGTGATATCTCATTGTGGTTTTAATCTGCATTTCTCTGATGATTAGCGATGTGGAGCATCTTTTCATGTGCCTGTTGGCCATCTGAATTTCTTCTTTGGAGAAGTGTCTATTCATGTCCTCTGCCCATTTCTTAATTGGATTATTTGCTTTTTGTTTGTTAAGGTGCGTGAGTTCTTTATATATTTTAGATGTCAACCCCTTATCACATACGTCATTTATGAATCTATTCTCCCATACTGTAGGATCTCTTTTTGTTTTACTGATGGTGTCCTTTACTGTACAGAAGCTTTTCAGCTTGATATAGTCCCACTTGTTCATTTTTGCTTTTGTTTCCCTTGCCCAGGGAGGTATGTTCATGAAGACGTCGCTCATGTTTATGTCCAAGAGATTTTTGCCTATGTTTTTTTCTAAGAGTTTTATAGTTTCATGACTTACATTCAGGTCTTTGATCCACCTTGAGTTTACCTTTTTGCATGGGGTTAGACAGTAGTCCAGTTTCATTCTCTTACATGTAGCTGTCCAGTTTTTCCAACACCAGCTGCTGAAGAGGCTGTCTCTATACAGTTTTAAAAGAGACTTGTCCCACTTTGCCCAGTTTTGAAACACGGGAGTGAAAACGATCAGTTTGGCGTGTTAGATCTGGTAAAGTCAACACCACTAGAAAGCATACACTTTCCCATTTAAACTTTAAGATTGTGTTTGTTTAGGGGACTGAGAATTAGAGGGAAGAGATGTGCCTCTTAGTCCTACCCTGGAAGGACAAGCCTACCTTTTAACTCCTTAATCTCTTTGAGCCTAGTTTTCTTGTCTGAAAAATGGGTATAATACCTTCTTCACAGAATTGTGAGAATTCAATGATAGTAAGTATGCAAGTGCCTGTTAATACACAGATACAGATTTAGACATAAAAGAACCTTTGGAGAACTGTCAGATCAGGCATTCTCACATATCACTAGTGGGGTTCCAAAATGGATGGATCTCCATCAGAAATAACTTTCAAAATTATAAATGTATCAGAAAACAACAAAAAAACTTCCACTTCCAGCCATGATGTGTAACAACGACTAGACTTGACCTCCCATAGGATAAACAATTAGAGAGCTGGGTAAGATACAGAAAATAACTTTTTCTTCAGGCATTGGACAAAAGGTGGTGCACAATTGTGGTGCCTGAGGAAAGGGAAATAAATGAAGTGAGCCTTATAATCACCTGACTTTCTGCCTGGAGGCAGGTCCTGACAGTAGGATCAGTGGGGAGGAAACCAAACAGAGCCTGGCAAGGAGTTGAGGGGATTAAGGTGATTGGAGGCTGGGGGCCCAGGGCAAATTAGGTGATCTGAAACCAAGTTGCCTGGAAAACCAGTGGAGCCCTGGGGCTGGTTAACTGGGAGTAGGAAAGACTTGGGGGAAATGTGCAAACTGTCCTCAGTGGGGATATTCATGTTCTGTAGTTCCTTGCAAGGCAGAAGTAGGAAGGTTGGATAGAAATTAGAGAGGATTTTGGCTAAGCCCAAGAAAGTGCTTTTTGGCCATTGTGGTTGATCCGACTGGAGTGGCTGTCTTGCCCAGCTGCGCTGTTGCCAGAGATATTTCTGCGGTGGGCAAGGGACTAAGCTACATGACAGCCAGGGTCCACTTGCAAATTCTTTTTATGGCTTGGTTTTTATAGGTTAGCCTCCGTAAGAGGCAAGTAACACCAAATGACTGTGTTTTTAAAGCATGTTGAGAAAACTGAGCCCCTGAGAGCCCCACCATATTTTTAAAAAGTAAATAGGGTTTTAAAGCAGAGTAATTTCCCCCACATATCAGTGTATTTACATTTTTATTTGGTTTCCCACCTCTGGTGTCTTTCCTTGAAGACAGGGGCCACATCATATCCATGCTTTCATGTCCGCCTTAGTGAACCACGTGGATACCAGGTGCTTCCTCCGGACCTGTGAGGATGTCAGCAGTTTCGCCTGAAGAAGGCTGGCAAACGTACATCTAGTATGCTGCTCTCCCTCCTGTGCCCCTGGCCGTCATCACTAGTGGAGCATTTTCCCCTCAGCTCAGTCTTAGCCGTGGAGCTCTTTGGAAAACACTGATTCTAGTTAATCACTTCTAACTAATTAGAATTAGCGCTGACAGTGTCTCTTACTCTGTGCCATCTTGGAGCTGAAGGAATGCTTAGGATTCTCTAAGGCACAGTAACAACCCGTTCTGGTCATGATCTGTTTGGACCAGTTGCTGGGGAGCCCAGCTGTCATCTGCTCTCCAGACGTAGGAACTATGTGGGCACTGCTGGGTTGCTGATGGTTTGGCTGAGGGCCAAGGGGGACGTTCTGGGGCACTGGATGCTTTCTGGATGAGGCAGATGAAAAAGCTTTTGAACTTAGATGTGATATTAATATAGTATGTTGGGTTGCAAGCGTAGGGTAGGAATTGGGACATGATCGCATCTCTGACCCCTTATTTTTGAGTAGAGTCCTGCCTTCTGACCCCGTGCCTGTCAGTTTCCCTGTGACAGCCTGGGGACGTCCTTCTTGGCCAAGGATTATCTTCAGCCTAATTTGTGGTTCAGTAGAGAGAATGGGAACGAGACTCAGCTCTGGGATCACATTCTGTGTCTGCCACTTACCAGTCGAGCAGCTGCTGGCAGGTTGCTTCCCTTTGCTGGATCTGGCTTCTTCCTCTTTGATTTGATAAGATGAGGAAACCAAGGCACAGAACAGTTGGTTCTCCCCAGGGTCACATGGCTAGTACTTGGTAGAGACAGGAAGTCTGACCCAGAGCCTGTCTCTACTTTGCATCTGTTCGGGGCCAGTGCTGGTCTTGCCTGCATGACCATCAACACATATTTGTAGGCCACGTCTCCTGCAAGAAACAGGGTTAGATGCCGGGGAGGATGCAAATATTAGTAAAATACATTTAGGAATGAATGAATGGGGATGTGAAACTGTGTCCCATTGAAAAGGCTGTCACTCATTATCCTGCCAGGAATCTCTGCTGGTGAGTTATTAATTAAATGGGCACTCTCATTTCTAAGGCAGCCTCCTTTGAGTTTGCTGGGCGTGAACCGACTCACTGAGGTTCGGTTAGCACTCCGCATCTGGATACAGTTGTATTTCTGAACTTGCACACCTGGGTGGGAACCATGCCTGGGCGCTTCCACACACAGTATATGCCCCGAGGTGCGTGCTTGACTGGGGCAGACAGGCAGCCTTGTCCTCCAGCCATTTGCCACCACAGCCTCTCTCCTGAGTTTTATTCCCAGACTTGGAATATAACATGCTGCATACGGATACTCACTTGGAAGGTCTAGCCATCACCTTAAACTCAGTCTTTCTGGAATCAAACTCATTGTCTTATTGCTAAATGTTATGGACTAAATTGTGTTCGCCCCACCCCAGATTCATATCCTGACCCCCACACCTCAGAATGTAACTGCATTGACAGGCGATGGTTAAGAGGTGATTAAGTTAAAACGAAGGCATTAGGGCGGCCCTTATCCATTATGACTGGTGTCCTTATAAGGAGATCAGGACACAGACACACAGAGGGAAGACTGTGTGAGGGCAGGGAACTAAGCCCCCCGCAGCCCAAGAGGCCTCAGAGAAACCAGCACTGCTGACACCTTGATCTGGGCCTCCAGCCTCCAGCCTGTGAGGGAGTGCCTGTCTGTTGTTAGAGGCCCCGGTCTGTGGGTCTGTGTTCTGGCAGCCTGAACTGCTCGCACTGCCCCGGTCTGCCCGACCTCTCACCCAGGTTTCCTGCACACTGATGACTGGGATTTCTTCTCCATTCTTCCTGTTGCCTCCTTGGCGTGCTGCTGGGGGGGCCCCTCAGCCTTACTGTCTTTGGAATTTGGAATATTTCTTGCTCACGTCCACAGTCAGCTCGGAGGCAAGAAGAGACTCTGAGCAAGGCAGGCACACCATGAAAGCTGGGTTTTGGGATAACTAGTCTCAACTCCTTTGCCTGCTGTCCAGAGACTTGTCTTCTATCACCTGGCTTTTCTAGATTCTGGTTCTCCGCAAACAGAAACAATTAAAAAAATACTCCATCTCACTCTTCTCTGAATCCAAATGACTCTGAAGACATGTCAGCACAGAAGTCGCATCTGGTGCAGCTCACACCTCAGCCCCCAGGGAGGCACGAATGCCTCCTGAGCATGGAGACGCTGCCGCTTCGGGTGGTGCTGATTCACACGGGTGCTCGTCATGGGTCAGGACCCCAGGAGCGGACAGTGGAAGTGATTTATTCCTGGTTCCAGAGGAGACCTCCCTGGGGCTGAGTCTTGTCTTCAGGTTCACCGCCTTGCCTACCACCTTGGACAAGTCACTTCATGGCACGAAGCTGTGGTGTGATGATTATGAAATGACATGGTGGCAGCTCTGTCCTGGGGTCGTGGTGGCTGGCCCTCATCAACTCGCACGACCTCCAGACTTTCATACCCTCAGAGCCACCCACGCCCTTGGTGAGGGCTCTGCTGTCACCCTGATGTTGTGTGAGTTAGTCTAGTGAGCTGGCCAAGAACAGGCAGCCAGGCTTCAAGGGCACCGCCTCCTGCCGTGCGGCCTCTGGCCAGGCTGGGACACTGGGATGTGTCCCAGGGATGGGGGCCCGAGGGCCAGCAACAGTGACGGCAGTCGGCTAGCACCTGCCCCAGCCAAAGCAAAAGACTGTATCCAGGCCTATAATAAGCTCCAGGAGAAATAAAATGTAAGGTCCACCCCCAGCCACCTTGGACAGACTGACCAGTGTGGACAGACCACTGTGGACAGTGCCCTGTCACATTGGCTGCTCTGGGCACAGCTCAGCACTCTGACTGCACCTCCTTCCCCAGACAGGTCGGTCACCCAGACCCACAGTGCCGTGGACACACCTGGACCCCGGGCCCTCCCTGCCTTGGGCCACCTGCATGGGGAAGGGCCTGTCTGAGCTGACTTGCAGCCGCTGGTTGGCAGTCTGCTGTCTTCCGCCATCCATACCAAATGCTGAGATGTGTTTCCCTAGATTCCAGCTGGAGTGTGAAAACCCCTTGTTAATTTACAGATTTGACAATGAGAAGTGTAAATTAAGGACTGGGTGCGCTTCTGAGCCTGTCACGTGGCCAGACTTCTAGCAGTCTGCTTATATCTCCCGACATCTATTCAATCATGGATAGCTGTATGCCACTCTGTCAGGATTTTCATCACCTTGCTCAACTGGGAAAAGTGAGACAGCTAATTGCACTAAAATTTAATGAAAAATATGAATAAATAAGGGAAAGACATCAATGCTTTATTACTAACTATGAAGATCTGCTAGAGGACATAGCTACTCTGGGGACCGCTGGTTAAAGAGAATGAGGAGGGCCCGGGTGGAGGGGCAGCTATGATACAGAGAAAGGCAAGGCTCAGAGTCTCAGAGTGACATGCATGGGATACTTGCATTTTTATCACAAAATTAAAGATTTTGCACGACTCTTCCACATAGGTGCCTATCTGTTTGTGAGAGCACAGAAAAAGTTGAAAAAGGCCCATAGCAAATTGTTACCTTTAATTAGATTTGGAAGTGTAGGGCTGTAGGCAGAGTGGGGCAGATGAGTCCCCTTTCTTTTCATAAAACTTCACATCACTCTACTGTTCATACTGAGCACAAATATAACTTCTCTAATAAAAAATCCAATAAAAAGAAGAGAAAGGGCTCAGCACAGATGCCACCTCCTTCAGGAAGCCTTCTGTGATGCCCTCAGGCTTTCTCTTTGCCACCAGAGGCTCCACGTGTGTGTCTGATACTGTAACTCCTGCACTGAATTGAGATAATGTGTCTGCCTTCGTGCCCCTGCTGGCTGGGGGCTCCTGAAGGTCTGGATCTATGTTTGATTGATTTCCATATCCCTGGCACCCAGCACATGTCTGGCACATAGTAGGTGCTCAATAAATGGATGTTGAATGGACACGCCGTGAACTGAATTGTGTCCTCAACAAATTCATGTTCAAATTCCTCAGCCCACGGTAAGGTGTGGCACCCCATGAATGGCAAAGGGAAAGTTCTCCTGGCAGTAGGCAAGGCTGCTTCTCAGTGCTGTGGTCTTCTGGTTCCTCACAGACCCTGCGTCTCTGGGCCTCCCTCCCCATCTGCCCCTGGATTCAGAGCACACGTGAGAAGACCGTGGAAGGCTCTTTCTCCTTCTAGCCCCTTCTGCTTTTTGCTGAGAGTCAGGTCGTCATTTACCTGTGTCAGTTTTCAGTGTCATGATCTTCTTGCCTTCCCTATGTCTCCGAGTGCATTGTGTGTATAAGGTAAGGTTCGTAGGGGAGGGTGGTGGTGGTGACCCTCGGGTACATCTGACCTGCTTTAGACTGTTAACAGTCTCTCATGTCGTGCTGCAGGAGGTCAGCTAACACCTAGAACTGAGCATTTGGCAGATGCCAACCCCCGGCTTAAAAGAACCCTTTGTCCTGCAGGTCGATGCTGTGAATGAGAACCCTCCAACTACCCACCAGAAGGTAAGGAAAGCTTTTTACCTTGTTTCTTTCAAAATGTAAATTGTTTGAGAGATTTAGAGTTATGCATCTTGGTCCTCTGGATAGAATCTTAGGGGTGGATGGCCCTTTGGGCCGTGGAGTTCAATGCCGGACTGAGGCTTGAACCTGCTATATGTACTATTACAGTAGTGAAAATCTAAATAAAGAAAATGCATAACTGTTTTGAAGAAGAAATGCCCAATTGTTTTCACATAGAAAGTTTTTTAAAGCATAGTTTAAAATTTAGTGCACTCTCAGGATATTTTTAGTCTCTTGAGAATGTTCCCAATCGCTGACTCAGTAAGCCCAGGCTCTTAAAAATGCCTGTTTTTTTAACTCCACAATGTAACACTGTCTAAGCTCCTTGCCACGTGAGTCCGACCATACAGTATGAAGTCTGCCTTGGTTTCCTAGGGGCTGTTCTCCGCCTTTCCGAGCATCCAACACCCGCCAACCCAAATCTGGTGATAGGGCAAGTTCCTAGCATAGCACAGAGGGAAGGGGAAAGAACAGAAAGTTACTGTGTTAGGGCAGGCAGAGAGAAAGGGCTCCTGAGCTGAGCACTGCCAGAGTGTCCTTGCTTTGCAGAAGACGAGATGAAAGCCCAGGGAGGAGCGGGCACTCGCTGGAGGTCCCACAGCGCCCACCTGCTTCCCCCCCTCAGCCTCCCAGGCAGAGGAGCATGCGGGTCGGCTTCCTCCTGATTCAGTGTGGCTCCTCCTCTAGGCACTTTCCTGCCGGCCGGTTAGGTTTGGTCACGGCAGTGGGATTGGTTTCCTTGGTACGCAGTGATTGCTTGGGCACTGGGAAGCAGGGAGGTCTCCCAGTATTTCCACATCTGAGCTATACTACGTTAAAAAAATATCTCAGTGACCTTCTAGGGGCTATTTGAGGTTTACACATATATGTGTAATGTGTATCCAATAATCAATACACACAGCGGTGGGAGGGCCCCCAATAGTTTCAGATTGTGGCAACACAGATCGCTGCCCGCTCAGGGCTGGGCGCCACCAGTTGGGACTCTCCATGAAGCCCTGAGCGTGGCACCGTGGTGGTGTGGGCATGTCACAGTTACTGGTCCTGGGGGACTTCCCCTGGAGCCTTGGCCCCTTTGAGTCCTGTCAAGGGAAAAGTCCCTTTGGGACCGACCCGAGGGAGACAGAGCCTGGTCTTAAAAGAGGGACCTGAGATCTCACGCTTTCCAGCTCCCCGAGGGAGACGGCCAGGGCAGGTCTAGCGCCCGACTTAGAGAAACGCTGGCACAGACTTTACCAGTGAAGCTGCCCAGCCAACCGTCACCACATCCGAAGACAAACAGGAGAAGGCTTCAGTGGTTTGTCTTTCCTGGCTCCTCCAATAGCTGCTGTTTAGCTCAGTGGTTCTCAAAGTGGGGTCCCAAGGTCAGCAGCACGAGCATCAGCTGCGAGGTTGTCAGAAATGCGGGCGCTGGTGCCCCACCCGAGTCCTAGTGACTGACAGCTCGGGCGGCGGGGGGACAGTGGCCCGAGTTTTACCAAGTGGTCCAGTGACCCTGATGCTCGCTACAGTCTGAGAACTGTTGCTCTAAATAACCACGACGAAAGCCACGACCTCCAACCATCTCCTTGAGTCTTCTTGCACCTCTGTAAGTTAAGTCTGGTATCAAGCTTCGAAGATATCAGACTGCCTTACGTGTACCTGTTAGATACGTAAGTTATTTTTCCAGAGTCACAGAATACTATTGCGAGGGGAAGGGAGGAGGGTAACAGTGGTTTTCTTGAGCCCACAAATGGAGACAAGGCAAGCCCATTCTGTAAACTCAGCCCTCTTCTGATTTGGAGAAGCATAGGAACTAGAACAATTTTCTCATTAGAGCGAAAAGAAACGGGAAAATGGGACCAGTTAAAAATCCCTCTATCCTCTAGTTTATTAACTGTGCAGAGACCTAAAATTGTAGGACTACCAGAAACTGTATTGATACTTTATATTTTTTAATGATTCCAATTCTTCAAGACCTAAAACCAACTCCTCTGGGTTCCTGAAAACTATAGAAACTTTCAGGATGCTTTTCTGTTCGTGAGTTATGACTTTGACACTGAAGGCTTCCAGTGGGGAAAATTTATGGTTGAGACCAGGGACTCTGTGTCTCTTGTGATGATACATTGGAATGAAACAGGATCCTTGTTCTGGATGGCAGTGAGTACTCTGAAATCTGTAATGGCCTTGTTTGCCCTCGATAACCTCTCACATTTGCCTGGCTCTGTAGTTTTCAAAGCTCTTTGATATTCTGTCTTGTATTTGTCTCCATAAGATACCTCTGATGTGGACTGGGCACCTGATTAACTTTTGTAATCCTGTTTCCTTAGCTATGAAATGCAGGAAGTGGCTTGTCTAATGTCACGTGGCCTATGGGTGGCTGCCCCTCCCATTATCCTTTTTAAAATAAAAAGGGCCAGTGACACTGGTTTTCCATTTTTGAAGAAAATATGTTCATATGTGTAAAAGCGCTGGCATGTAGTTAGCACTCAATAAATGTTAGTTGTCATTAACATGTCATCATTCAATAGGGGGAATCTCAGGTAAACTGGCTTCTGGTACATCTAGATCATTAAAGAGCTGGAACTCCAACTGGGATGCCTGGGGCCTTAGCCCCAGACTCCTTCCTGAACCACAGGGAGCAGACATATCTGACACTTAGTGGGGGGGGCTTCATATACTCAGCCCATCTTGTCTCCCTGCATCGTCACCTATCTTCCACCAGCCCTTGCTCTCTTCCACTCCCTCCTCTCCTGGAATTCTGAGCTAGAACCTCCAACAAAGCACAAAGATATTTCCTGAACACATACCGCATGCAAAGCACTGTCCTAGACATGGGGCAATGCAGGTACAAACTAGGCACCATGTTTCATTCATAAGTAGTGCTTAAAAAAATTCAGCATCTCTGAAATAAGGGTATGTCTTATAGTCTGTAGTCTACTGACAGGTTCTTTCTTTCTTAGAGGTGCATAGAATAATGATGCATGTTTTATCCACAGCATTGGTTTACATCTTGGATTTGTGGAAATACAGCAGTTCTCTTCTTAAGGGACTTACAGTGTTTCTTTGCAACAGAAGTTGGGAGGAGAGAGAGAGCCCAGGCGTGCAGTGTGAGCGAAGGAGGGAGTGCTTCCTTCTTGCGGGGTGTGCCAGAGGGCTTTCTCTGAGGGGGGACAGTCAGAACTAGATCTTGAAGGAAGAATGGGATTTCCATAGGCAGAGAAAGGGCGGAAGGATACTTGCAAAGCTACAGCTGATGTGACCACCTACTGGCAGGAAGGGTGTGGGTGCAGTGGGAACTGGTGTTCAGCATGGCTGGCTGTTAACCTTCTGAAGTATTTCCCAACTGGTTGCAGCCAGCTGCTACTGCAGGTCACCCAAGTGACACAGGGATGCTTGCTCCATCCACTGGGAACACAATAAACTCCCCAGTCCAGCAACTAAAGCGTTACTGTGGCTCAACCCTGAGCCCCTGATTGCTTCTGCCTTCGTCATGAGGGTGCTAGGCTCCCCTTGCAGTCAGAGGTGTGAATAGGGCCCTGGCTGGAAGAACTGCTCCGGGGGCTGATGCAGCAGGAAAACCCACCTGGAGCCAGATGAGAGGATAATCGACAGGAGCTGTGGGCCAGGGCAGAGGTCGCCGAACCTCTGCCACTGTGCACCTCCGTGTGTGAGCATGGGCCTCCATGGCTGTGCATTTACTTATTAATATAAGGTTATTATTGTGCTCCTGTGTAAAATCTGAAACATATACAAAAACAGAAGTTAAAAAACTAAAGTAAAAACAAATATAATTCCATGTTAGAACATCTTCTGACCACAGCCGCCAAGACTCGCTTGGCCTCCCCTTGGGTGGGTGCACCCACCTGCCGGGTGCTGTCTGGGCAGCAGAGAAGCTGGGCTGGGCAGTGACCTCCCCTTCGCATAGAAACAGGCAGGAGGAACTCAAGGGAGGGAGTGGCTATAAAAGACATGCCTAAGAAGTAGGTCCAGAAATACCCAGAATATTTTTAAGCATTACAGTCATGCCTTATCCATACCCAATTGTGAGTTGTCGCTGGGCCTATTACTGGGTCATTTTCCTGGTTCCAAAGTGGCACCGCACAACACAGGTGCGTGACCGACCAGGAGGGTGGAGACTTGGGTGTGGTGTGAAGCAGCAGGGAAGCCATGGGGAGGGGAGTAGGGGCTTGTGAGCCCCATGGAAAGAGCAGCTGGAATTTGGGAGCCCAGTTTCCTGAGGAACAGGAGGGACGCTCCTGGCGGGTTGGAGCAGGGCGTGTGGGCAACTGCAGGGCATGAGCAGGACGTCACCCACACTGGCCCACTGCAGCTGGGCACTCACGTGGGGCTGAGAGGACATCAGTGGCCTCTGATGTCTTTCTATTTCTTCCAGAGGCTTTGGGATGGGAACAAAGACCACAGCAGCCCAGAACTGCCTGCCAACATCCTCTCCTCCCCATTTCCAGATGTAGGGCAAGTAGAGGGCTGCCAGAGGAGGAGGCAGAGTCAGAATGCAGCAGGGTCAGGTTGAGGACATGGAGTCAGGCCCCTCAGAATCCCTGCCTCCATCGGGGAGCTTCTCTGTTGGACAGATGTTCAGCCCATGGAGCAAGTGCAGGTGGCCTCTGGGTTGATCTGATTGAATGGTCAGACTACAGATACTTACTAAGGCCCTGAGCCTGTTCAGAAAAATAGTTCTTTTTCCTTGCTAGGAACTAACATTTGGTGAGCATTTACAATATAGTGGTCACTGGGCCAACAGCTTCACCTATTCATTCATTTGATTTGATCCTTACACTGACTCGACTCTGAGGGACTGGTTTTATTTTTATCCCCACCTTACAGATGAAGAAGTGGAGGCACAAGCAGGAGAAATGACCAGCCCAGGTCTTACCAGGAAGAAGTAGCCCTGCTGGGATTTGGACCCAGGGAGTTCTGAGGGAGGACCGCGCTCCTAACCACTGCACTTCATTGCCCGAGGTTGTGGGGGGTTGGCCCACAGTCCACAGCCTCAAGCCCCACTGACGGACTCCCCCTTCCACCCAGGGGCTCGTCAACAGTCATGAACCTCAGACAAAAGATTTCCAGGCATCTCAGAAAGACACGTAGTCTAGGTAAAGAAACTGATATATCCGTTGCTTCTTTGTTTCATTGGACATGTTTGCTTTAAACATGAAAGGAAAGAAAAAGGCTCTGAGACTGTATCTCCAAAACTGCCTTTATTACCAGTACTTTTCAGTGTTTGGAACATATACGCACTGAATGTGTGTAATCAGCATTCAAGTGGGGCCCACGTGGACCAGTCTAATCATGACGCTGTTTCAGAGGCGCAACAGTCTTATACGCCTCTCTCTTCCTGGCAAAAAAGCAATGGAAAGTAATTCTGATTTTTTAGGGCCTCAAGAAACCACTATACATGGGTAGGGGGAGGGAAGTACGTTCCCAGCGTACAACAAATCACCTTAAAAATCTCTTCTTTCTCATTGAAATGGCTCTCAGAGTCTCCCCCATTACTGGCTGCTGACCTCCAAAACTGCTTCACCTCCCCTCTCGCAGTTCTGCACAAGCCCTGTTTAAAAGCGGCCTGCACGGCACTTCTGTTCAAGCAGCCCATCTTTTTAATATTCT